>OMLM01009246.1:0-20976 GCA_900302695.1 Helostoma temminkii | reverse complement strand
ATAAAGGAGGCACAGTAGTGGAGTAAAATTATCTGCTGCAAGTTTGATGGAAACATATGAATTAAATATAAGACCATCTCTCTTTTTTTCTTCTTTCTTTTGAAGGTGCTGTCACGATCACGAGCACTTCCATCCCTCTGCCCCTTTCTTTGCCGCCACTTAAATATTTGAGAGCCATGTGGGGGTGGGGATGACAATGATGGCTGGGACGGTGATGGAAAAACTAAGGAAGGCTTTTAAGGCAGAACACAGTGTATTTGTGCGTGAGAGTGTTACATGTAGTGCATGTATTTGTGCATGAGGATTTGAGCAGTTCATTGAAAGGTGTCTCTGTCAGCACACTGAGTGTTTATACATAACTGGACATTTTAAATGGGCTCAATAAAACCTGTGTTAGTTAAAAAAATGGGTTTGGTATTTTATTTATAAAATTGGTTATTTGGGTTATTTATTAGAAAGACATATAAATTTAATGGCTCAGCGATGGACACGGCGGGGTACACCCGTATGACAGCTGTGATAGGCTCCAGCACCCCCATGACCCCCACAGGGACTAAGTGGTTAAGATATAGATAAATATAATTCATTACCCTCTATTACCTCAATACTAAACCTAGTAGAAGACCTGGTAATATCAATGTGTTTACAAAACTGTTCTTCTGTTAAAGAAAGAAAAATTCACAATAGTAACTGAAATAATGTCAAACTGACAAAAGTAATAATAAATAAAAAATTACTGAAAATTAACTGATGAAAATCAGACATTGCTTTTGAATTGTAGTTCAAAAGAAGCATTTTAAAAAACAAACTCATGAAACTGGCCTGGACAAAAAAACAATAGTACCCCAAGAATAGATATATGGACATGTTAAACCAAAGTGTGTCCTGTAATTAGCATCACATGTGTCTTCAAACTTGTAATCAGTCACTGTCTATTTAGAGGGTAAAAAGTAGTCACTGTGCTGTTTGGTATCATGTGTGTACCAGATTGAACTTGTACCACAGAAAGCTAAGAGTTGTCTCAGGAGATTAGAAAGAAAATTATAGACGATAGACAAACACAATGAAAAATGTAATGCTTTTTATATAGCTATTTTTGGTGTATTTCTGTACAAATGGGGTTAAAATTAGCATAGCTCATTCTGTTAGTATTATGGTATCTTGGGGTTTTAAAAAAAAAACAACCCTATCCCTTCAACCACCATGAAAAAAAAAATCCTTGGTACCACATAGGATCTGAAAGAGACAACACTGCTTTGGGCAAGACTAAGGCACAGTAGAGAATTACAGCTATTTGAACAGAGCGGGCTGTTATTACACTGTTTATCTCAAGTATCATAAACGTTCCATGCATCTGGTTTTGGGGCCTGGTTTTGTTTGACCAAAGGTTACACACTGCCACTACACTGAGCAGAAAGAGTTCACAGCTGAACAGTCAGAAGGATAAAGCCTGTGCAGCAGTGTCATTCATACAACTTATGCACTATAGATTAGATTTTGGGTACAGTGTTCAGCATCTGGAAAGACCTTGGGGTGGAGCCACTGCTCCTTTAAGTTCAAAGAATCCAACTGAGGTATATTGGGCATGGATGCTTCTTGGATGCCTCCCATTAGAGGTATATTGGGCATGTCCTGCTGGTAGGAGAGTCCAGAGCAGACACAGAACATGCACGGCTTTTAGCTCATCTGACCTGGGAATGTCTGGGGGTCCCTAGGAGCAGCTGGAAAACGGAGGAGGAAAATCAGCAGGAAAGCTACAGCACTGTAGCTTTGTCAAGTGAAACACATGAGACTCCTAATAACTCAATAACTCCACAGCCTTCTTATTTTTTTTACTTACTTTACTTACTTTACCTAAGCTTGTTTATCAGGCCTAGCAAGTAAGTAATTCTACTTTCAGCTTGTGTCAAATCTATATTTGTGTGGACTGTGCTCCTCTAAACTGGTGTCCTTATTGATGGATTGCTAGCTGTGAGTTCTGTCCTACATGGAGAAGAACCAAATTTCACACTTGTTGGCCTTAGTAACTATTATCTCTTTAACAGTGTACCATGCAGCACTGTAATACACACCATCCCAACACTGAACTTCACATGTAATATTTGCAGAATGTAGTGTACAATGGATAGCCAATACATATATAATAATGACTTTTAAGATATTTAATATGTAAAAGATAAAACTAGTCCATAGCAGTGCTGGATGGTCAGAGGTGGAAGATCAAACACAGTCTGACCCTCTCCAACCAGGGAAGTATCATCACTCTCCTGGCTGAAGTGTGTGGGTTTCCAATAGCAACAGGACAACGATACTGATATGTCTCTGTCTGGAAGATTTTATCTGCTGGATGTGTGTAATTACGTCTGAACTGGCCCAACAACATAACCCTGAGATCTTATAAAGCATCATGTCAGTTTAGAGGCAGTTTGCTTTAGGCTTAATCCTGGACAGAAATCTGGTGTTTCGCCTTCTTTTTGTAGGTTGTTCAGATTAAGTTGTCACTTTTACTCTTTAACGACTACACCTCAGTAACCAGTAGCAGGATGGTTACACAGTGTTTGCCTTTTATTAATATCTGTAAATCTTGATTGATTAGAAAAAAAAGCCATCTTAATGGATTGCTACAGACCTTTGTTATTCAACAATAACAAAGCTGTTGATAGAATGTACAAGAGAATCATTTTTTGCTTTTCTTTTCACCTAATGCCATTTCTTGTTTGTATTGTACTAGACTCAGGGGCACAATAAACCTCAAAATGCAACCATTAGTTTTTTAAATACGTTAAGTCCATAGTTAGCACCATCATCAGTATCACCTGCACTGCTTGGTATTTCTGCAGTTCCCCTCAGCTCTAGAGACCTGCATGTTATGGTTTAACATCTCACAACTTCTGGAGTTTAAAATTGGTGTTGAAATGTAATCTGATATTCATAATCATACATGCCAACAAACAGTATTTCTAAGCTGACAAAAAACAAACAATCATGATCTTTCATTGCTTTACTGACACATCTGTGAAACATACAAAGTGATGGTGGGAAAAGTTATAGGAGCTTTAGGCTTCTGATGTCAATAAAAGGCAACTGGAGACCAATCATTTTCCTCAAACATGCTCTCTCTTGATCCTTATTAGTAAAAATGTCATCATCTTCCCAACTCCCCACACATTTGATTAATCTATCAGATACTGTGTCAAGTTCCTTCCTTACACCTGTAGTAAAAATCCTACAAGGCTTCTCAAAGCCAAAAGTTATGTGTTTGAAACTGTGTGTGTATTTTGTCAGCTTGAGGTGTGGAGTCAAGCCTTCCAAAGAGCTAAAGAAAATTTTACACTTTATGTCTTACCTGGGTCGTTAAAAGTGCACTAAAACTGAGGCATGAGACTTACCATATCGGTGTCAGAGACTGGACCAAAACTGGTTACGTAAATGTCGGTCTTCACTTCTGTTACTCGATCTGTGGTAACAGAGAAATTGAGAACATGAGGGTTATTTTCTCACACCTGATGTTATACAATTGTTTCAGTAGCTGGTAGTCCTTCTCATGACCAGCAGATTGTGATGTGTCCAACATTTAGATTTGTTAAAGAAAGAAGAGGCAGTTACTCAAATGTAGGTCTCTTGTGATGTTAGTAAAATATGAGTTCCACTGTCAGTTAAACATTCAGTCATTCTGGCCACTGATGAAGAGTGTAAGCAAACTGAACACAACAATACCAATAGCCAGTGCAACTCAGTAGACCTCAGTTTACAGCAAGTTTCAGACTGCTGCTGGAAATCAAGTTGGTATGTAACCAGGTTAGATGGACCATAACCAATAATATCAGAGATCAACATCTGTCAAACAAACCGTCAAGACTTTGTCTTAACATGTTAATTTTTGACACCCACCCACCCTCTGTCCCACACACGCATGACCACACACGGTGTTGTGGCAATCCCTAAAGACAGTAGCCGAAAGAAGAAGATGAAAAGAAACATCTGGAAACTAAACTGAAAAAATTCATGTTGCAATTTACACATGCACAGCAAACAAACTCAAATAAGTTCCAGGCCTGACTAAACTGTAATGCACATTGTTACAATAAATGGGTAAAACATTGTGTCTTCTCTGATTGTGAGTTCATTTGAAGAATATCATGTAGGAGCATCAAACATTCATTTTGACGCCTCAAGTGGTGAAGCACACGTGAGAACACAAGAGCAATTCACCAGATCATAGCAGGGAGGCACTGAAGAACTCGCCAAACAAATGTAAAATAAAGGCAAACATATACAAACATATACATATACATTATATATATATAATCTGTCTATAATCTTCCTATTGAATTTGATAGACCTTGAGAGGATCTGTCAGAATGAATGAATGAGAACTGCTTAAATGTGGGTGTGAGAAGCTTTTAGAGGCTTAACTAATGGTCACAGCTGTAACACCTATTGTGTGTATGAGTCCTGCCAAAAAAATGAACTCAGTAAGTTAATATATTAATAATCAATTCCTTTCATAACTTATTATTTATTACTATTTTTTAAGGCAATCAGCTCAGATTTTTTAAATAAAGTAACTGACATGATAAACTAGTGCAGAATTTGAAAAGTGCAAAAAACAGTGCCTTACCTCCCAGACCAGGTCTCAGTCTGTTGTCATATCCATCCAGCAGACTGTCCAAGATCTTGGTGAAGGTTGTAATGTCTTTACGCGTAGAATTGGATTCTGCTTGCGACCTAATAAAAGATAGATGTGTGATATTATTAGCTGTAGCCATCAATAACACGGATACATTCTACATAAGCTACAAATGTAGCTTAGGTTAGAAAACTGAAGTACTACTAAGTGATAACTTTGTAATGTACACCTACAATATTAAATCATCCTCAGCTGAGAGGAGGGGTACACACACTCCGAACACTCTGTCCTTCACCAGAAAATGAAAAGTCCACAGAGAACCCAGGTTCATGTGGAACAGTCTCCTAATCATTATGTCAGTTTATAGCCTAAACCAGTTGATTTGTTTAAATAATCCATTTCGATATATTTTACTATGCTAATACTAATAAAGAGGCACAGCTGAAACCTTGGTGACCTAATTAAAGGATTTTAACTGATTGAGGACAGTCTCACTTCGTATGTGTTAAACGATGCAGTGTGACAGTTTGGTGCACACATTGACATTTTGCTTGTTGCAGATTGTTGATAACTTCAATAGGACCAAACATATAGTTCCTACGTCCACCTAACACAGCAGATTAATGAAAGAGGAGAAGAATAGGAATAAGAATAGGAAAAAGAGGAGACACATTACAAATATGTATTTTATGTTTTTCTTTTTTTTTTTGAAACTCATGTGTCAGATTTAGGTATACTGAAGAACAGTACAGATTAACAGGCTTACTTGTGTTCACCCACTATATTGTTTTCCAGCAAAGCGTAAAGTAATGGATGGTAACAACTAGATTTATGTGCTAAAATTGATATTTATTTACATAATCTGATGTTTGCTCTATTGTTGCAAAGGGTGAATTAATTAGAGCCTCAAAACTAAACTTAACCCTTTATAGGGCACTCAGCGAAATACTTGGAAATTCAAATATGTACATTTGTCATCAAATATGCAATAATATTTATTTATTCTACAAATAGATTTTTTATTGAGGTACTGATAAATATCACATGCATATTAAAGTCCAGCTCAATCCAACCTGGCCAACCTAGGCGATCCTGACCTCTGAAACACTTCTGGAATAAGTCATTATTAGCATCACCAGCTTTCTAGAACAGTCGGTTTGTGATGTTGTTGTTAATAATATTATTATTTTATTTAGTATAGCTTTACTATCTGACCACAGACACCTCTGGCGACCCCATTTAGTGACACATTAGATGACAATGAAGTTACCAAACATGTTTCTTTAAGGGTTAAGAACCGAGCGCAGCTGTTAAACATTCTCATGTTAACAGCGGCAGCTCAGAAAACCCGTTAAACATTCTGCAGGCGGGCACTCAGAGAACAGTGTATCACCGGTGTCAAACTTACCGTGTTTGCCACAGAAGGATCAGAGAGACCAACACATGCACGGAACGTGAGTTCCATCGTTCTCTCATCGCTGTTGTCTGCAAACAAAACGGAAAACCGCTCAGAGCGACACAAAGCGCCGCAGCTGGTGCAATTAGACGGAGCCACCACAGGCGCTCGAGACAGAAGCAGTTATTGTCCTCACACTGAGCTTCTGTTCAGCCAGTATAAGACTGTGCAGACAAACAACTTGTCCTAAAAAAGTCTTTCTTCTCAGCTTACATTTATAACGTGTGCAGTGATTTGCCATTTGTCAGATTGTGCCTACCTGAAACGCGACAGGTGTTCCCGAAGACGCCGACAGAGACTGAACTGTGACTGGACACAGTGGCTAAATGAGGGTTTAGCAGAACAATGAGTGGTCACCCAGAGTCCGTGTTTCTGTCAGCTCCTCAGCAGAGTCTCTACAGCTCAGCCACTGACTAACCTGACAGCCAACTGCACAGAGAGCAGCGCTCTGCTGTAGCACAGTGCTCTGGTGGAAGAAGGCGGAGTGGTCCGCTGTAGTCAAGCGCACGAAGAATGTCACGTCGTAAAAGCTTCATCAAAAAGCAAAAGTGGTGAGTTACTCAAATTACTAAGCAACTAATATACAGAGCCAAACGAGCAGATATTAATATTATTTCATTCCTCTGTGGCGCTAGTGCTTCATTTAAATGGAGTCATAACTGAGAAAGACAAAGGAAAGTGAGCTCTGTCTTAGTCAGTACTGGTACTCTGATGAACCAGATGGGTTCAAACTGGGCCTGATAAGTTACTGGTCCAGGCACTGCTCAGTGACAACTAATTCTAAGTGCTTTTACATTCAGGAGTGCATCTCCAAAACCTAATGTGACAAGAACAAACTTAGCACACCTCACCTGCATTAAACACTTTGGCCTTCACTTTCACTACCAAACTAATTGTCAGCCTGAACAGTCTGACTTAAATATGCTTCAGTAGCCTGAGCTCACACAGTGCAGCATAACCTCAACAAGCATTCTTCTGATTTGTGCGGTTTAACTTTAACTGCACTGTATTAGAAAAGGACTCCAGAGCATACAGGTGCACTGGGTGTCACTTTTGTTAGTTATAGGTGCACTATCCTTGGAATCACTGTTAAAAACACACAAATGAGGACAGAGAACTTCCGGGTGTGCAGCGTCCTTTAGCCGGCAGGTTTTGGTGTCAGGAAAGATACTCTGAGATCTGATGCTAGCATATGTCAGGTGTTGGCTACGGGGAACAAACTGTGTGGTTATCAGATCAAAACAAAGGCCTGAAAAGGTCAAGTGCGTAAATATTTAAAAAGCCTGAGTAGCCTTGTGTCTTTGACATTTAATACAATGCAGATTCACATGAGCATCAAAAGTAAAACCCCAAAGCCCTGCTAGAGGACCATGGAGATGCATAGTAGTAGTGAGAACAAAAGATAAAATGTGTTTAACCCCTAAAAAAAAGGTCATGTGGTCACTGAAATCAAAGAGATTCATATAATTTACAGCATGTTTCAAACAACCTGTCAGATAAATAGAACTTACACCCTCATGGTGGCTGCAGCAACAATTAGAAAAACCCGAACAAGAACACTTTCACACTCACTTTATGCTGTGCTAGGAAGGGTCTGAGCAGCTGCACCTGGACAGACAAAATATACTGACATATGCCAGCTTCAGGATATGTAACGGCTCATTAGGTTTATTCATCTTTAAAGTTTGATGTCAGGGTGAATCTGATGACTGTGCACAGAGAGATCCAGTGCAATGTGTGTGTTGTTTTTTTTTTATTTGGGTATTTTTTAAGTTAATGACTCACATTTTATTGACATGTCACAATCACATGAAAAATCAAGCAAGTGTGGATTAAAGGGTATGTTGCCTCTAGCCAGTCTTTGACTGATGAATTGGATCTGCATCTGCTGATACAAAGGCAGGACTGTGGTGGGATTAAAGGTCACTTTTAGAGTGAAATTCATTTGCAACTTCCACATGTGCCAAGGATCCATGCTGTCAACACACAAACTATATGTAGTGAAAGGCAGAGCCAAACATAGCGTGACCGTAAGAACTGCCACTGAGTTAATAGGCATGGTTCCTTGTAGCAGCACATGTGGTCTGTAGACTTCAGTGCTGATGACTATTAACACTCTGGGCAGTATGTTTCTTGGCTTTATTAGGGCACTGCTGTTCACAGAGGGTCAAGGAGTGGATAGGAGCATCAAGTGCAAATGCTTAGTCACAGACACAGTCACAGTGACCTGAACACGAACATTACACAGAGCACAGCAGAAACGTGCTGAATGACAGAAGTCTGGCATAACAAAAACAAGCAGACAACTGTTAATAAGCACATTTGTTCTGAACAGTAGTTAAATGTTCGCACTGAGGAAGAGGACATGATATGGTGTAAATGTATGTTTTCCTGTGCTGCTGCTGGTGACGTGTGAGCAGTGGGGCTGAGGAAAATTGTGATCTGCCATCTCCTCATCTCATATTTTTATGTCACTTACAAGGACCTCTGCTGGTCATTTGCTGAAAGGCAGAATTAACCTGTTAGATTGCCTGACATCAACTATTATACAATCACACACATCTAGCGTGTTTCAGGATAATTCGGTGAGAAGCAGAATAATCTCATTCAGCTTCTGGGTTTGAGGTGCACATGTAACACATTCTTAACATCTTTGCAAGTCTTGTGCTGCTCTCTCTTCCTAAAGTATTTAAAGGTGGGTTGCACAGATAATTGTGTGCCCTCAGGATCAACAGAGGATGAGTATATATTCCAGTGGATTTGCTAAGGTTACAAAATCTGTGTCAGTTTTGAGAAGTGTCCACCACTGCAAAGCAGAAGGAAGATTGTGGTGGCAAAAAGAAGCATGTTAAATATAAATACCTGTATTGGGCTCCTAGAAGTACAGGCTGTGTTATTTGGGTAAGATACTGTACTTAAGTGAAGGTTTGATTGCATCTATCTCTGTATTAACATCCATAGCAACACCATCCCTAAATCCACCTGCTCCGATCTGATAGGTCTGCTGCTCCTCCCTGAGCTCGCTTGCTCTCTCGCTCGCTCTCTCTCTCTTCTTTACTTTGTGTTATTACATCACTTCATCTCTTTGTTGTTTCCCACAGACATGTTTATTGCCTCTTGATACATTCGGAGACAATAAACACATCTTCAGGACGGAGCATAAGCTAAGTCTTTATTTTTCTCAGGTGCAATTCAAATGTAAATATATAATAAAGCTCACTGTGAAGAGACGCTCCTGATTCAGGATGAACCCAGGAGCTTTTAATGAATTATGTTTGTTATGTCCTGTCATGCCACACCAGCACTACCTGACTTCCTCTATTCACTGTTACTGTTAAATGCACTGTGATGTCACATTATATCATCATTACAAATGTTCTATGTGTTTACTCATATCTGCTTTTTAAAAATACAGTACACTGGATATCTGTGTTTTTGAAGGATGTGATTGGCCTGCGGGTATGACAAACTAACAGGCCTATTCTCAGCATGCAGGCACATTCAAGATTCAAGATTCAAGATTCAAAAAACTTTATTAATCCCAGAGGGGAAATTGTTTATGAATTGTTGAATGAAGTCAACATGACCACTGACCATGACATTTCAATGTTTGTATTTTATTTTTGTGTGAGGTTGCGAAGACCAGATGCATGTTTACCATGTCGAATGACTGTCTCCATTAATCTTTGTTATAATGAATCCTAAACATTGTTCTGGATGCTGATGTGTGGCAGAATGTTTGTGTATGTTACAGTGGGTTGACCAAGAGGTTTACATGTGTGTTTCCACACATTCAGGACCCAGAGAATGAGGCCAAAAGCAGCTTTATGTGGTTGCTTGTTTCCTGACAGTTACAGAAGCTATTGTCCACATATACAGCCCAACCTCCATCCCCAAACACCATGCATGTGTACGAGAATCATAAGCACACACATCCTTTGAATGTGCAGAATGTTTGTGACTTCAGCAGTATCATTACAAGAGTTGTGGGCAAATACCCTTGGTCAGTATGCAATTAATTCATTCTAAGGAACAGTGTCTTTTTCCCATATTACAAGAGGGCGAGTATGGAGATGCTTTTAGGTGGGTCATTGTCAGATCTGTCTGTTCTCTACGCCTCATTTCTCTTGGAAAAAGCACCCCTCTTTTTTCTGTCCTGTACCTGGTTTTAACTGGTTCTCCCTACATTATTTAACCAGCGGTTTAATTGTTGGGTCATCTTCAAGTAAAAAACATTGGTTCCAGGTTTTCTCATTCACTCTGGCCTGATTCTCCGATAAGAAAAGAACAACAGGACAAACAGCATATCAACGAAAAGCAGCAGGCAAACACCGGGCAGTGAGATTGGGCCAGCAACTACACACTGGAAACATACAGCTCTAAGGCTGGTGAACACAGTGTTCATTATACAAAGGTTCTGGCACACTGGTGTTAGCAGCGTGATGTTTAATGTGATGTATAACAACACGTCAGATGTACACTGCCTTCAAAACATTATTGGTGGGTAAATAGTGTGATGCTTTTGCTACATTTGCACATTTAGGGCATGCTGTGCACAGTCTTTCATTCATCGGTCTCATGGATGTGTCCATTGTAATGGGGACTTTAAAATATAGGTATTTTACTGCAATTTAAGTGTGTATGAATTTTTAAAATGACTTGATTAATTAATGAACAGAAAAAAAATAAGCCTAACCATAATTTTATTAGGTGTTTATCATATAACCCACAAAACGCCCATTAACAAAACACACAATTCTCACACTTCCACCTACACTTTGCTATAATCCCAAATAGCAAGTACTAAACATTTCTGCAACTTGGCCACCTTACTATAAATATCTAGACACATCTCTGGATGACAGTTTAACCAGTGGTGGTGGGGTGGTCTTTTGCTTGTTTGTATGTTTTTTAACAAATGTACATCATGCTACACAAAGGAAAATATGCCTTTTGGAAATATTTTATTAGATAACTAATAAAGAGACTGGGTGATGAGAACACACAAAGCATGTTGAAGTCATTCCACATAGTCTTATTTAGACTTTTTTCTTTTTTTGTTTAGCTGCAGTTCAGCTGTGGTTCTATTTAGCTCAGAGGGTGTCAGAGAAGGACGTCTGCACATCTCATTAATATCTTGATCATGGAGTCCTACTTCCTGACTTAACATTATGGAAGACACTGGAGTTGATTTGTGAGCAGCATTGTTGTGTTCCATTACCCAACTGGTTATAGTTATCAAACCATAACTTTGTTAAACCATAATAAAATTTAAACATACACCAACAAGCCAAGCATATTTAGTCCTTGTCATATTGTTAAAAAAATAAAAGGATTGCACATTACAGTGGCAAGAAAAAGTATGTGACCCTCTGGAATATCCTGGTTTTAGTTTGCTTTGAATAAAAAATTCCAAACAGCAGAATATTGACCCATCTGCATCAAAAATATGTTCAACTTTGTATATTTTTATTAGCTTTCTTCCTGGGAGCAATGTAATGGGGATAATTCATATGTAGACATCGTAACATTGGAGCTTGGTCAGGACTTTGCTATTTATCTGTTTTTTCTTTTGTTAATGTGATCTAAATATGCTGCTGGGAACATCAAAATTTATCATAGTCTATGTCTGTGAAGGTCACCCAGGTCATAGTTATCCCAAGTACTAACGACCCCCTGACTCCACAATGTTTATAAGCCTGCAACTCCAGCCAGTCAGAACTGATGGAGCCTTCTGAATGGAGGGAGAAAAGTCTTCAAGAACCAAGAAACAAGCCCAGTTGGTACTGAACGGAACCTTTGGCATAACATAGTATATGCACTACACTTATATGGAACATCCATATATGGAGCCACCAGGTTTTATGCTCTCCAGGTCACAACTCACTTTACTGAAAACCATAAATAGACACAATGTGAAGCTTTATAAGCCGCACACACACCCACACCAGCTAATGTAAACAGTCAGTGTTGATGCATTTTAAAATAGCTTGATCTGCCTTTGGTGAGAAAAACACAGGGTTCTTGCAGCTGTAGTTCAGATCCAGACAATATCTAAAAGGAATTTTGGATTGTTCCTACTCATAGAATTGCTTCACCTCAGCCATATTCTTAATACTCAAATTCCCAAGGTTTCACTTACTTTATCGTACCACTTGTATTTGGATAAAGGTGTGGTGTCACTATAGGTAAAGATTTAGTGTATCCAGAATGAGCAATCACACACTACTGTCTGCCTCAACCATAGTTTGTAGTTAGTATTTGGCAAAGCATGCTAATAAACTTAACGAAGACATGAAAATGATATTACTTTTTTTTTTGTTGTTTTTTTACAGCTACTGTAGCTTGACTTTAGTCTTGTCATCACTGACCTTGACCTGGAAAAGGAAAGTTAACATTGATTTAGACCAGCTACACAAACAAATGTTTACAGTTTAGCTGCTGCACTTGAAGCAATGGTTTTACATTTGAAAGAAAAAAAGCCAAACAGGAATGGTTAAATCCCTGAACCCTTATTGTAACATTCAGTGTTTTCAGTCAAACAAACCCAGTTTCCAATAAAACAGACTTGGAAAAAAAATTCCTTCATTTTGATGGATTGCTACAATAAAACCAGTAAAACAACTATAGTAGTTATAATGGTTTTGAAATAAACTCATAAGGGTTTTAATGGCTGTGTGACATCTCATCTGTCCTCAGAGCCTGACTGATGGAGATCAGGTGTATGTGTGTGTGTGTGTGTGTGTGAGAAAGATAAAGGGATTGAGGCCCAATCAGCCTTAATGAGACATAGCTTTTAAAGTGCAATAGTGAAGTGCACCATTTAGAGTCACCAAACTGCTTTATTTCAGGATTAACTTTATTACATCTGTACATTTTCTTACATTTGCACAATAAATTAATTGTTTAGTGAGAGACTGTGCAAAAATATTAATTGTTATAAAAGGTATTTTGTTTTGGAGTGCACAGAAACTGAGGATGTGGATGTAGGAAATTGAGATGTGGAGATATTACAAATAAAATCTTGATATCTTGAGATATTTTTTAAAAGATATAAACTAAAACTACTGTAAGTCTTGCACATGAGCCACACTACAGTACACACTTATAAAGTGTGTGCTATAGGTCTGTACACGACTGGCCCTTTATCATCTTTGTCATTTTAGCAAGCCCAAAATTATGTCTTACTCTAGTTATATGTTCTTTAAGCCCTCTATCGGTGATTATGAGTCTTGTTTGTCAGAAGGAAAGGGGAACCATGGCACTGGATTAATAATACAGTATCAGTGGGCTAGCACCAACAGTCACATGATATATGAGGATAAGTCTGATGTGTTGGTAGCTGCCGGTTGTTAGATGTGGAAGGTGTGTTGTGGTGAACAGTACACTCACAATGTTAAGGTGCTCACAGAGGTGGTAACTTTCACACAATTTGGTGTCACTGGGCAATATGTGCCACCAAATATTTATGTTTATGTCTGAAAAACACTTTGTACTCCTGGTGTAAGTTTGAATATTTTAAATGCAGTAAAGCCCATCAGTGTATTAAAGAAGCCATATTATGCTTTTTTTGTATTTAGAGATGTACTTTAGATGTGCTACTGAACAGTAGTTATTGTGATGATGGGTGTCCATATTAAACTACACCCACATAAGGTCTAAAATGGGACCTGAATGTATGTAGAAAATATGTCAACTCAAAACGCTTTCTATAGACCCTCGTAAAACTCCTGATAGTTTAACATATTTGTGACCATCATCAGCCAATAAGCTGAAATGACAGACGGCGACTCAGAGAAGGAAATTATGCAGTTACTGGCCACTTACAATGCAGTGCAGTCCAATATAGTGCATTACACTGGATTGTAGAGGTGTACCTAATAAAGTGACCAGAGCATGTATATACACATAAGCCTTCTAAAAGAAAGTCCCAGAAGAGAGTCCCAGAATAAACCAATTACCTGTAATGTAAGAAATATAATACACACAAGTCCATTTTCCTTTCAAAGATACTGTAAGCAAGTTTAGGACGCCATCTCATGGTCAAATATTAAATCAACAATACTCCAGCACTGGGGTGATGACAAATCCCATGACTGATGAATTTGCCTTTATTTTTAGGTGACAGTCTACTGCATACAAGCCTTTATCTTTTTTTATATTTTTTTTAATCTAGAAAAATGAATACTTGTTGCCTGAAATTGTTACCTCGTCCATCCATCCATCATCCTAACCACTTTTTCTGTTATGGGTGATTGAGTCTATATCAGCTGTGGACTTAAGGAGGGAGCAGTTTTAGTCAGAGACCTCTCCAGCTCCGCTGTGACAAGGAAAGGTACAGGAAGTAATTCGTGCCAATAGCCATCAGTCTGTACAATGGCTTTCTGACAAAGTGGGACATCTTTTTAGTAGGGAAATACAGTAGTGCAGTAAATGCTGTCAGTTTTCTTTTGTATTCTTCATGGAGCCCAGGAGGTCCTATCTGCTGGTCTTAGCATTTTAACATATGGTATATTTAGAGTGTGTGTCTATAATTTATAATGTCATACTGATTGTCCATCTGTGGAAATGCAAAATCTGTTTATCTTTTAAAATACTTTATCAACAGTTAAAACACTATTAAATTAGAATAGCAGCATGTGATTGAACCGCCCATAGCTTAGTAACGAACAAGCACATGGATTTAATGCTTAGTAATAGTTAAGAGAGTTAAAACCTTTTGAACCAACATCTTTTGTGCAATGAAAGCCATGAGTTGTCATACATAACTGTTACATCATCTAAACCAGGAGAACAAGGCTAACACAGTTATTTACAAAGACTATCACTCATTCCTGTACAGAAAAGAAGCCAAACCATAAAGATAATGAATGGACAGCAAATCATCGAGATGCTTAGCTACAGCTGTGATTAAAATGTCTTAAAACCACTAGATGGCACTAAAGCATTTTTATACATTCATTACAAAATATGGCATGTAATATTAAATATGTGTTGATTTTAACTCTAATGGGTGGTGGCAGCACTGTTTACACAGAAATCCCATAACCACATATGATTCTTTTTTTTTCCTTAAGAGTCTATAAAAAATTGAAACTGAAACACTTAATAATTTCACATTATGCAATTCACATCAGCTCATATTACTGGCAACCCCACCTAAAAACCAAGTTTTTCTTCTTGGCTATTAAACTGGCTTGAGATTGTTCTCTTACATGGCTGGTGTTCCCTTCATTGTACGTGGTGTGTTTGTGTTATATTATGTGTTTGTATATCTGTATATGTGCATGTGTGATGACTCAGTGATGCTTATGTGTGGAACTGTCTTTCTTCAAATGTAAAAGCACAAATGTTTCACTTACAATAATTACTCACATGTCTTAAAGATTATGACAATGACTTTCATTACTCCTGATTTGGCAAAGGAAAACAAAGTGTGAAAAAGACTAAGACTAAGACTAAACCTAGCAAAATATTATAACTGTGTGAGTGCATACATGATACAGTAGAAACCAGAAGCTTATATACACTGTATAAAGACACATAAGATTTTTCTTCTCGCTGTCTGACATTAAATCAGACTAAACTTTTCCTGTTTAAGGAAAGCACTTGTAAAGGTCAGGTTTACCAAAATAATTTCTATTTGCTAACAGCCAGAATAATAAGAGAGAGAACATTTTAGATAATTTTTAATGACTTTCTTTAAAGCCTGAGGTTATGATTACTATACCTTAAAAGCAAAGCCTAGATGATGATGTCATGGCTTTGAAAGCTTCTGATAGGTTAATTGACAAAATTTAAGTTAATTGGAGGCACATCTGTGGATGTATTTTAAGGCATGCCTCAAAAATGTTGCTTTCTTCTGTGACATCAAGTGAAAATCTAAAGAAATCAGCCAAGCTATCAGGAAGAGAATTGTAGACCTCCACAAGTCTAGTTCATCATTTAGTAAATGCCTGAGGGTGCCACATTCATTTGTTGGTAAGAGTGTCATTATCCACAGTGAAACCAGTCCTGTACCAACATGGACTAAAAGGCCACTGAGTGAGGAAGACGCCATTACTCCAAAAGCAACATAAAAAAGCCAGATTACAGTTTGCAAATGCACACAGGGACAAAGACCTTCATTTTTGGAAACATGTTCTGTGGTCTGATGAAACTAAAACTGAACTGTTGCAAGCCATCCTTACTGTACTGTACATGGGTGACAGTATCATGTTGTGTGTGTGTTTGGCTGCAAGAGAGACTGGTGCCCTTCACAAAATATATGGCATCATGAGGAATCAGCCAGGAAGTTAAAGCTTGAGCGCTAATGGGTGTTGTGGACAATAACCCTAAGCATGCTGCCATTAGTTACAAAGTGGTTTAAGGACAACAAAGTCAGTGTTTTGGAGTGGTCAACACAAAACCCTGATCTCAATTTGCAGGCAGAGCTAGAGCAGAACCAGTTCTGTCAGGAGGAATAGGTCAAAATTCCAGCAAACTATTCTGAGAAGCTTGTGGAAGGATACCATTTGACCCAAGTCATACAGTTTAAAGGCAATGCTACCAAATACTAAGGAAGTGTATGTAAACTTCTGACTTTGTTCCCTCAGGTTTCAGAGTAGAACTTGGTTCTTGAGTTGTAGTTAAGCTCAAGGTGCCTGTTGCCACCAAGTCTTGCTACAGGTCTTTTGTTGCCACATAAGGGGTTTTCTCTACCTGCCTCTTCAGAAATCTGCCCTCAGCCCTGGATAGCTTCCTTTTTCTTTCACGTCCAGGTAGTGTAGGCCCTGTTCCTTTAACTTTGAATTTGCAAACTATGCTTCCAACTGTGCCTCTAGGAACATTCAGTTTCTCCAGTTAGTCCCACTGTTATCTTGTATTGTTAATGAAAGACGATGATCTTTTCTTTTAACTGTTTAACTTATCTTTCTAACATGCAGTCAAACCACTAGCCAGCCCAACTAATCATTCCCTTGAGTTGCTTCATTTGTCCTTGAGACAATACACGACAACTGTTTGCTCATATGAGGGATTCTATTAAGGGGGTTGAATCATTTTGAAACTACATAATTAAATTATTGCATTGCATAATAATAAGAGCATAATGTGATAAGTTGGAGGTATTGTGTTAATGTATTTACTGTAAACTGTTCTTGCTTGATTTGTAAAAGTTAGTAAATTTCTCTGTAAATTTTCTCCAGAAAATCATCCATCTCCATCTCACTCTGCTCTCTGTGTCTTCCTCTGTCACCCCAACATTTATTGCCCACATTTACCACTGCCATGAACCTCTGTTTTGGCCCTCCTCTTCTCCTCCTGTCTGACAGCTCCATCTTCACCATTCTTCTCCCAATAAACTCATCCCTCCTCTGCAAATGCCCAAACATGTCCTCCAACCATCCTACCTGCACTGTCCCTCTAATATACTAATTCCTAATCATGTCCATCTACCTCACTCTGAGTGAAAATCTCAGCATCCTCAGCATCTGTCTTTTTGTCAGCCCTTCTGTCTCCGGTCTAAACAACATAGTTGGTTTCACTGCTGTCCCTACCCTTCTATCCAACCCAGTCTCCTAAAAATTGCCACACATGATTCATGACACTCCACCTGTCCACCCACTCCACCTTACCCATACTCTCTTCTTCACTTCTGGTGAAGTAAATAAAACATTATTTGGTTTTAAATCCACCTTGTGGTCCCGATAGGTAGGGCCAGCTTCATGTCAGCTCTGCCATTTGCGTGTGATTGTGTGTATGTGAATGTGTGAGTGAGAAGCACATCCACACTTTATCCTCTACTCTGGTAGAGGTGAATCTTGGTCTCATCAGTCCATAACATTAACATTACACTTCTTTTTTCCTAGTTTTTTTTTTTTTGGAAAATCCGGTCCTGGCTTTCTGATTCTTACTTCTGATGAGTGGTTTGCATCAAATTCTGAAGTTCTGTCTCATATTAATCTGTTCATCTTACACACCTAAAAGACATCACTGTACAGCAAACAGGAGGGGACAGTACATATAGTATTTGTGTAATAATATACTACAAATGCACCACTTTGATTGTTTTTGTCTTCTTAAACCTACCTTGTCTATGCAGTTAACCAAAACATGCTAAGTTTCAGATGTTGCAAAGCTAAAAAAAAAACAAACATAACAACATTCTGACTCTAAATTGCCCGTAGGTGTGAGTGAGAGTGTGAATGGTTGTTTGTCTATATGTGGCCCTGTGATAGACTGGCGACCTGTCCAGGGTGTACCCTGCCTCTCACCCCATGACAGCTGGGATAGGCTCCAGCACACCTGTGACCCCTGCAGGGACTAAGTTAACAACATTCTTGATTTTAGCAATTGGATATTTTCTAAACAGACTGACTTGTTTGTATTATCTGCATGATGAGTGTGACATTGTTTCATTGCAGCCACAGAGACAGTGTGTTACTGTTGATGCTTCAGACAGCTTCCAAATAGGTCTGCTGATTTCTAGGAAAGTGCTTCCATCAGAGATGCTTCATCTCAACACTGCAAACCTCCCAAAAGCCAGCAGCTAACCAGGCTACTGCTGCTGTCATTGGCATGTGAGAATTACTCAACAAGGCACAAACTATCTGACTGACATCATGTGGTTTGAATTCCTCTCTCTGAAATTTCCAGCATCCTTTATTATTATATTTACGGCTGTGCCCATATTCCAAAAGATATGATGTGTTTAATTAGATTAGATCACAGTTAAACACACGGACTAACGGGGTATAATGACAGTGCCCTGGAGGCTGCTTTATGGGAAACCACTGTAGCTACTGTACACAGACTGATGTGTTCAGAGTGTCAGTGTTAGCTCACTCTTTGCTCCACATGTCAGAGGGTCACTGCAGTGGTTTTTATTATATCCAAACAACTGCAACAACAGACCAAAGTAAAGCAAAGGAGCAACTGAATCTCCATAAAGTCAGTTTGTCCAGGTTTCCCACTTCTATTCAAGGGGTTTCCTACTGAACACAGTTTAAGCTTCTTTGAGGGATCTGTGGTAGTGCAGAGGTGTTCTGGAGTCAGGTAGAGAGTCACACTGGCGATTCGTGGAATCCTTTAGGGTGCAGGTTATTGTTGAACAAGAAGAGTCCTTCAGGGTTTTCCAGAGGTGTTTCTAGTAAAGTGGAGTGTATGTGCATCATTTTATTTCCTTCACCGAATGATGAGTTCCAAACACTGTGTAAAAAGTGCAATAATCTTAATCATAACCATAATAATTAAAATAACAGATCAGATCCAAACCTTCTCCAGTCTCTTCACGCACGCAGAAGCCACATCAGTTCCTGTACAGGGTGTCTCGTCTCCTTTCTCATTTAGCCTTGTGTTATGATTTAACGAGTTTTCTAATTACACTACTCGTTTTTACTACTACTGATGATGATTTTAAAACTTAATTAAGTTGGTGTGGAGCCCATGAAGACATGTCAACCTCAGCACAGAAAATGCGCAGCTCTTGTCGCAGCTCGTGCCTGTACGAGCCACACACTCTCTCTCTCTCTCTCCCTCTCTCTCTCTCTTTCTCTCTCCATCCCTCTCCCCCTTTCTCCCCCCCTCTCTCCTCCTGCTTACTAAAGGTGACCGGGGAGCATCAATCTGTTCTATTTCACGTCTTCAACTTGAGCAGCAGCGGGAGGGCGAGCTTGACGCAGATCTTCTTTGGACACTGCTGTATTCTCCGAAATACGCTCCAAGGGATGCTGGAGGGGGAGTCTGTGTATGACATCTAGAGTGCTGGGAGACTGTATGTGCCGCTTCATGCGCCAGCCTGCACTCTTCAGGTGAAGCCTCCGCACCTAGCCCATAGGCTTCTCTTCGCGGCTACTGTCTCATCTCACACTGACGCTTGGATGTTGGTAAAACGACGCGCATGCGTTGCTCTTGGAAACATTTTACAGCCTAAGTTGCATCCCTGAAATCTCGTGTCAAAGTCGTTGATAGGATTAGAGTTACTGGTGATGTGGACTGCTCTGGACCACGGATGCTGGAGGCTCTGCTGCTTGTCTCTGCTCGTGACGGTAGTCTGCGGGGCGCAAAGGTGAGATCTCATAATAACATCACGTGTCATGTTTTATGTCTGACAGGACCCATAGAAAGTCTTTATTCATGAACTGATTTGTGTTGTCTGTCCTCAGCGCCAATGAACCTAGCAACATGTCATACGTGAAAGCCACCGTAGACAAGCTTCTGAAGGGCTATGACATCCGCCTGCGGCCTGATTTTGGAGGTAAACGCCACCGGTGTCGGCCGTATTCATGGAACTAACGTGATGTTCGGTGGCTGCTGTAACGCTTAGTAATGCTTTGCCGTCATATTTTCCATAGGCGCCCCTGTGGATGTTGGCATGAGTATAGACATCGCCAGTATTGACATGGTGTCTGAAGTCAACATGGTAAGTTCCCGAACACATGCTCCGCATGAGACGCTCAGTGTTTCCACGTGACAGTTGTTGGGCGAGTTTCTTGCCTTTTCAGTCTCCTCTTCAACGAACCGATGGAGAGGTTAAAAAACAGTGTCTGTCCGATTCGCCTCTTTACTTGATGCAGCGCATCTCCTGAGGAAAACTAAAAAGATCCCCCCTCCTTCCACCGCTCCCCTTTCAGCACCATGGAGAGATCCGCAATGTGTGAAAGCCAATCCGTATGCATCAAGTGTCTACCCGCGGTGTCACAGCCGGCGTAGACCTAACAAGGCAGAGAAAGCCACACACAGATAATAATAATAATAATAATAATAATAATAATAATAATAATAAGAGAGAGTAATAATAATAATAATAAGCTAGCCTCTGTGATTTCGAGTTACTGGGATCAATAAAACAAACTACAGTTTCAGTCTGACTAACCCTTCATTTGCTGGTCTCTGACACAAACTTACCACC
>OMLM01009245.1:173337-188958 GCA_900302695.1 Helostoma temminkii | reverse complement strand
ACTCTGAGCCCGTGATTGTGTAGATCAATGGTGATTGTGTTTAATATTGGATTCATTAGTTTCTGAAAGCATGGAAAATTATGGTGTTCTCTTTGAGTCTAAATTCCAATCAAAATGTCTCTCTGAATAGGAACTAACTTCATTGCCCTTAATGTCACGTAACATTATCAGCTCTGTGGTTTTGTACAATGGAGCCATTGTGTTTGGTGGTGGTGGGGGGCTTATCAGTGAAGACAGGAAAGGAGAAAGGATAGGGAGGGAAACATGAATAGAATAAAAGTGAATTCGATCTTTGTTTAGCAAAGGAGAGATTTCTTAAAATAGGTTTTAACAAAGGTGGACTCAGACACCTTGCTCAGCCGATATCGAAATCCATTTTTACTAAGAAATCAGTATATATATAACCCTGGTGTTTGCTTTGACTCATGTACTCCTACTTCAGTGACAAGAATGAGGATTCATTTATTGGTTACTTTGAGTTTTTGTCTGTGTGGATAGAACTAAAATTGGTTTGTAATATCACTTCAGTTGAGTTTATATGGTCTTTCAATGCAGCTTGAACAAAAGACAGCTACACAAATTGTAAGTTGACATCTGTCCCTTGTGATCATCTTGCACTGTAGCAAACATTTGACGGTTTTGTAATAAAACATGCATGAACATCTGACACAGATAGATGAACAAACTCTTCATTTTTCACAATGGTACACTGAAAAAACTGTGGCATGAAATTAACTAAAGCAAAGCTGGGCAACAATTTTTGAACTTTAACTTTTTTAACTTTTATGTCACTTTTAAAAAATATTTTTAGCTCCATAATTGATCTCAGTGTTGAGGTGTTGTCAATGTATTCAAAGAAAACAATGAAGAGATGTTTGCTTCTCATTATTTTTGATTAAGACTCTAACCAATTATTCTTGCCTGATTAATACACCTGTAGTATTCTCAGGTATTGTTACATGTGTATATCTCTTTATTTCCCCCCAAAAGATGATGAGATGATGCTTTGACAGCAACAGCTTTGTTATGTCTTCCAAATAACTCTGGTGCACAAAACAACACATAAATATGTGCTGCTAAAATACCATTTAGTGCACGTAAAGATATTTTAAAAGACATTTGTCCTCCTTGGACAATTCCAGTTCCTACATCCAAAGCTACTGAGTGAAGTAAAAGTCTTAAAGCCATCTAAAGAAACAGTTTTAAAATGCTCCAGTGTTTAATGTGACATAAAACATGAATAACAGATATAGATGCCTTTTTGAATATTACTAGTGGATGAGCCTTGATGTGCTTTTGATAGTTTTGCACATTTAAGATTCAAACTCAAACACAGTTGTTTACACTTACAACACAAGCATGTACTCAGGATCATGGTCACAGATTCCACTTCCTGTAGCAACATGTTGATGATGAGAAGTTACAGGAGAAACAGAAATGGCTACGATGTTCAGCTCTGTAGGAAGAAGTTACTGGACAAAAGTTAGAGCTCGGGTCTGGTTAAACAATAATACAATGTGTCATAAAAAACGGACCACCTTCTTTTGCTGCCTTCTTTTAACTACTCTGACATCCTTTGCATGTCTCCACAATTCTCCACAATGTACTGGTTCAACTTTAGATAAATGTTTCACATAATTTTGCATCTTTTTAATCAGGTTTTATCAGGCCAAAAATGTGGACAAATGAAAAGCAGATGTTTTAAATGGGTTCACTGTAGCCAGCATGGGCAAGAGACAGAACAAGTAGTGGAACAAATAAAAAAAAATGCGTCCGGCCTCACAGGGTCAAAAACAAAGCCATAATGAGCTCACAGCAACTCTGCACCCAGAAGCTTAAACACTGCTTTTGTGTTTAGCTACAGTACGGTTGTAGTTTAGATTTCTTTCTGCAAAGTGAGGCGAATTCTGACTGATATTTTGATATATGTACAGTCATGTGCTTTTTTGATGCTAAATCTTAATCAAAGTTCAACTGGAGCTAAAGCTACATATTTTTATTTCTGTTCCTGATTCCTAGTGGATGGAGAGTTAAATCTGTACGGACAGATGGAGAAAACCGTTGTGGAGTTCCTGAAGGTAAAGATGCTTGTTGTGCCAGGTCTGATCAGGATGAATTCTGCAGCTGGGGGGTGGGTGTGGAAATGATGTACAGCTGTGTTCGGCTTTTGTTTTGCTCATTGGTTTCAGGCAGGTACAGTGCTAGAAACTCTGCTAAAATCCCTGACGGCAAATTTTCTAACATTTCATGAAAGTTAAAAAACACATCTTTTCCTGGCACTGCATTTTTTCCAACATTATGAGCTGTTCTGGTTTTAACCTGACACTAGAGGGAGGACCAAGGACATGAGCAAAAGAAAAATAACAATCAAATGTCAGCAGAGCTTAGCCTGATCAAACATCCTGTTCAAACTGATAGTGCCCTGGATGCTGCAGCCGCTCGGGACCTGGCTGTAATTGAAAATGAGCAAAACAAAATCAAGCAAACACTGCTGCATGTCACGTGTCTCATCATTAAACCTGCGTTAACTAACCCATAGCTGCACACTCATACGTGCATGTTTGCATATCTGCCACAAATTTGCGCACATTACTGTCAAAAGGACCACATGGGAAAATTAGTAAACAGAGGCTTATCATTTGCAAAAAGATCCTAAAGGCCTTGAAGCTCAGCTGTATCCCATTCTGACGACAGAGATTAATTGCCTCTTTTCCACCCCGACAGTAATCCTTGAGACTGCCTCTGCTTGGTGCAACAGCATCTCAGCCAGCCTCCACTCCTCTCACACACACAGCAAGGATAACACCACATAAAGTCAAACAGGCCTTCCCCTACTATACAAACACACACATCACTAATATCCAGCCCATTAGCACTTTAAAGCCAGCATCCAGAATCACTTTAAGTCTCATGGCAGGCGTCTGAAGTATTACAGAGTCACGGTTGTGTGAGTGGTAGGAAGCAGCGAAAGTAACAGTGATGTTTTGCTGCTAAAGAGCTGAGTTTGTTAATCTCTCAATGCAGAGGGAAGTGGCACCGTGATGAGACTTTAGCACTTGTGGATTGCTGCTCCATCTCCAACTCTAATACCTCATGGAACAAATCTGAAAAAAGGTACTGTTGTTGTTTTCCTGTGATATTTGCAGATTTTAAAATCAAACCAGCAAGCCACAGTTTTAATTAATTTCCCTCTCTTTGTTCACCAGACCATGCGCGTGCAGCATTGCAGCATATGGCACACTCTGTTTTGCAAATCCTCAAGAATCCAGACCGGCGTGGGATTTATAAACATAACAGATGAGGTTTTGATGATTATGAGGTTGCTGATGGTCGTCGGCACTGGGAAAGGTTGTGCCTTCGACAGTGCGGCGCAGCATATGCTGCCTGTGGATAGCGAGGGGTCATCCAGATCTTCTGCCAGCGCCAGCCATTTCATTAGTCCAACAGATGGCTGCAGGGATTTTATCATTAAAACATCCTTCTGCTGAATCTTTGTCATATTATAAAGTTATCAAATTGACATAGTCGTATCATGTGTGGAATTAACCATGTTGTCCCCTTTTAATTTCAGCTTTTGTGGAAAAGAGACTAAAAAGTGAAATGATATTATTCAGTTGCTGATCAAATGAGCATTCAGCGTTTACTCTGCACATGAAACATAATACATCTAAAGATTAATGAGGATTAGGCTTACAGGATGGTTTTCACTGCATTTGAGAGATGAATCAAAGGCTGACTGGAAACCACTCAAAGAGCTTTTACAAACTGAATCTTCGCCTGGCAATTAACTTTGTACGAACAGAGGACAGATTTTGATTTGGGCTGAAATTACGACGCTCTGTACGTGTCCATGCTGAAATCAGCCCAGTGATTTTCCTACCACCATGGTGTCGTGTCACCACCGCGCTGGCACTGATTACAAGGCCCCATTGACCGGCGGTGCATGCGTTTCCGTCCTCCAATGATGCTGCGACATGAATAGGGCGTAATCAATCTTTGATCCAATCAGAGGTCTGTGACTGGGTGACTGACAGAGAGGTCTCTGTGGGACTCTGATGAGGCCATAGTTAAAGGGCTCCCAGGGGACAAGAAGCTATGACAAAGAGAAGCTCTGAACTGCGGTGACTCACTGAAATGAATTTAGTGAGCGGTGCTGAGCTTCCATCTCCTGACTCTAACCCTGAAGAAGTCTTTTTTTTTAAATGTCACATTTTAATACTAATAAGTGTTTAAAATGCTGAATGTGTATATTTTTAACATAATCTTTATCTTTTTTCCAGCTCAAAAACACCATTAGAAGATTAGCAGAAACATATGACTCCAAATGTGAGCGGTACTATTAGTAGTGTATCTAAAAATGAATACTGACACCTCCTTCTGCAAACATGTTGCAACATGGAGCCTTTTTACTATTTTAAAGTAATTTTTCTGAAAGTAATGTGGGACTCAGTGCTCAACTTCCAGTTTATTTGCACAAATTGGTCATCAAATGTGATCTGGTCTAAAGTCAAAAATATCAAAAAAAGACAATATTTCCAAGCTGATAAAACACAAACAGTCATGATCTTTTATGCCTTTATTATACACACATTAAACAGACAGAGTGATGGTGCAAGAACTAAGAGAAATGGTGTTTTAATAACTGGTTGAACCACATTTGGCAGAAATAACCTCAAGCAAGTTCTTCCTGTACGTGTGGCTTAGACCTGCACAGCATCCAGGAGGAGCTGTGATGAGCCATATTCTCCTGACGCCCCAGATGAGCAGCTTTCTTAAGGTCAATCCATTAGAGAAACAGAAAACTATGACTGCTGCTGTTCTGCACAGCCTGTGTCCAAATGCTTTGAACACAACATGTTGATGTTTTAAGTGAGTAACCTTCTAAAACTGCTGTGTAAAATCAACTTCAATTTGTTATGAGCATTACAATTACTATGTATCTCATCATCATCTCTTTTTTACCACTCTGATTTCTGAATAATCTGAACAGTCAACTCCTCCTAGTGAACAGCAGATGGTGGTAGTCAACATTTTACATGTAGTCAGGCCAGGCACAGCAAACCGTCAGACAGAACACCTCTCTCAAAGTTTGCAGAGCATAATGCACATTTTATTTGTTTATTTCATAAATGTATTCATCTAATGAGAAATATTATAAGAAATATCTCCAGGTGCAATGTGAATTCATGCAAAATGTTTTATGTCACTCTCTACATGTAATATTCCTTTTTTTAGCCCCATGTTAACATTTACATGGATCAAAGACAAGTGTAACTTTTCTGTTGCTCACAATCACAATCAGACATGAAGGCTGCACTGCGTTCAACGAAATGCAGGAAGAGAGAGAGACAGAGCTGCTAAATCCACCAAGTTAAGCTCATCACATTCTCCGTCTCTGAAGCTGTAGTCTTTCATCAGGCGGGGTTTATTGCTGCAGCAGTTTGTTTGAAGTTTCCAGCTTTTCCGCTCACTAAGCCACACGTGGAGGTGAGCAGCAGAGACTAGATTCCCATCAAAATGGACGAAGGAGCTCAGGCGCACAGGAGGGAACAACTCGGCTGTCATCTGACACATCAGACAAGCATGAACACGGGTTGCGTTTGTTTTTCTGTGAGGAAAGCAGGCTGACAAAATGCATAGGCATAGAGTGATAGACTGTATATGTAGTTTCTCAAGTGCAAGAGATAAAAGTGCTGTTGGTGGAAATTAAAGCTGACAGATCAATAAGTGTGGGAACCAGAGCCCTACAAGAGCCAAGACAGTACAAATACCAGACTGTGTGTAATCTGGACTGAAAATGAAATACAGCTTGTAAAATTTTGATCTAGTGGTGACATGTTGTAACAGCCTTACTGCAACTGTAACCCATTCTTCTATGACTAGGTTAATCCATGTTGAAATTTAAAATCAAAGGTCAGAGGTCACATCCTGTCCCATACTTAGTAAAAAACACATTTCCCAAGCTTAAAGCTGCTATAATCATCATATTTATGTTGACAAAGGATCAAATGACTTTTTCTAATGTGAAAAAGATTATCTGCACAGTCCGTAGTTATCTTCCAGTTATCTGAGGAGCTGGCAGAGGCAGGTATACCAGCAAGTTTGCCATAGCAACATTATGCGCTGTTTTTATGTGTGACTTGTGTGACAATCACTTCTCTATTTACAGCTTGTTGCTGGCTAAAATATTAATGAATGAAGGTTTAACGAAGAATCTGAAAGAAGAACTGCCTAGACATAATGATAAAAGTGTCAGTTTAGGACTTTTAGATGTGTTCATAGTCAAATATCAAATGATCAATTTAGATTTATCTTCAAAAAATGTTTAGGGGTTTAAGGGCCACGGTGACTCAAGCAAACAAAAAGTGGCTGTAAATCAAAACACTGTACCAGCAGGTGACAGTAGCCTGTATTAGTCACTCAGAAAGGCAAAGCAAAAGCAGACATGTCCAGAGACCTCTGCTACATGCTCCCTCTCATACCTTGTTTCCTGTTTCCTAAAAAAAGTGAACTACTAAATAAAAGCAAGCAATAACAAAACAAACACAGCATGCATGTGTGTGATCATTGGTTTGACTTCTGGTTTCTTCTGGCCACATGTCATGATGTTCCCTGGAAAAGACACTGAAAACCCATAGCACCACTGTATGAGTGCAGCTGTCCAAACAATAATCTCTTCTGGGGATAAACAGAGTAAATCAGAAATAAGACACTCTCTCAAAATCTGCACACACTGTTAAAAATAAAAGAACTGATAACATGAGACATCAGATTACTTCCTCTGTGAAAATCTAAATTGAGCTTTCCTTTCAACTCCCTAGACAGATAATATACAAACACTGCTAAGAATATTTCATTTTCCCTCTCTCAAAAGAAAGGCCTAAAAGCATCTTGAAGTTGTCTTTGAATTGACAGCGCTGATGATAAACTGGCAGGGGAATTCTCTCTCCTGCTTCTTTAGTTGGAATTGATTTCTTCAAAGGCGACTGTTGTTTTTTAATTAAAACACTGAACTGGCTAATTGTGAAATTGATTCAGGTTGTGTTTTTCACCGAGTAAAGCAATATACTGTTGCCCTCAGTGTCGTCTATATTTATCAGAGAAAGTAAAGCAGCCTGCACTCGCTGTCTGTCTTGCTCTTTCTAATTCCTGTGCAACACACATCCAGTTGAGACTGTTTAATGCTCTAATCCTGCAACTCTTCAAAAATGTTTTGGAAGTTTCTCAGTAGGCTATACATCTAACTGACAGTGTGAGAGTCTTTAACTCACAGCAAACCCTGTAAGCTCATTCTCAAAGTAGCTTGAAAGTCTGTATCAACAACAGGATTAAACATCAGACCAATCCCAACTTCACTGAGAGATTTGCTCTTAGTTTACATGTTGCGTCTTGGAAGCATGGACAACTGAGTTATATGTGTGACGCAGACATATTCATGATGAACTTACTGTACTTTTCCCCTGCCAGTAAGATTTATGTCATGCCTGAGAAAAAATGTCCTTTAGAAAACCACACGACAAACCTCCACATCCGTCTTGCTTGAGGGCTAAAGTTACCTTCACAGACACTATATTCAGAACGGTACTTTGCCACTGGATTAATCATCAAGCTTTAAATTATTCATCCCTTATCCAATCTTGAAAAACTGTCTGCAGCTCAATGTAATTCCATAGTTTTGCCAAGAAAAATTGCCCCCTTTGATGCTACCAACTGTAACTGGCAAAGGTCCCCTAGCTCACCCCAGCTCCTCTCTGCCTCTAGAAGTATTACTTCATTATCCAAAATACATAAAGTAATAACAACAACAAAGTACTTAAACCTGCTGTAAGTGACATGCACACAAACACTGACTGACTTTCTTAAATTTCCCGTGAGGTTGAAATAATAATGAAAGGACTAATTCAAACATGAGGCTCAGTAACATTCCAGTGAACAACAGAGAGAAAAGAGACCTTAGTAAACTAGTCATAAAAAGCAGAAGCCCTTTCAAAATGATGAACAGTTATGGCTGAATGAGACACGGTGCACGGTACATAGTGAGCCTTTGCAACAGCATACAAGCTTCTTAGCTAAGTGTCTTTAATTTTAACCATGAAGGTTTACACAGATCAGCCATAACACTAATACTACCTGGTAATATTATATGTGTTATAGTGTTTGTAGGCACTCTGGACAAAATGGCAAGTGAATGGCAAGTGCACAAAAACTCAAAAGAGTTTCACTGCGGAGTCCTTTGTGTGTCTGGGTTTGAGTGAAAAAAACACTTTGGTTAAGGTTGGGGAAAGATTGTGGTTTGTTTAAAAGTTGATAAATAACCTCAATTATGTGAGTGTTTAAACATAACCATAAAAAGGCCTAGAGAACAACACTGTAGTTACAAATACATTTCATGGCGATGTTTAATATGAATGCATTATTAACACATAGTATAGGAAACACACAATGCATATCTGTTATGGTTCAGTGTCCACTGGAAAAAGAAGCTGTCTATTAGCAGACACATGACGTGACACTGTGCGAATAAAAAGAGTTTCTGTCTGTCCACACTTTAGACCAGACTGACAGACCTTCATGGTTTTCAGTGATGAATTTCAAAACCAGACTTGAACTTTTTGGTTCCAACGACTACCTGTGAGTTTGGTTTAGGCATCTGCCTTGTACTCACAGCACCATTTCCTATGCAACTTCCTGCTTTCTCTCCAGAGGAAGTACTGTGTACAGTGCACTGAGTCCATATTGGACTGGACTCCCAGGAGGAAAACTTGGAGGCACCCCAAGCACAACCAGTAAATCAGTGATCTGTGGATTATGTGTTAGTTGCTTTTTGTTTCATGTCATGCAAGAGTGAAGTGAGATATCATGAGGGATTCAGTTTAGCCAGTTACATTTTAAATTGGAGCAAATTAACTCTAGCGCTCTCCCTGTGTGATGTTTCCACTGGTGCAAATCTCTCACCACTGACCTGTTCCTTTAAAGAGATGCAGTGAGACACTACAGGACGTGACAGCGATATGTAAAAGCTCATGCTGTTAAATCCGTCGGGAAATTAATCCCTCGTTTGTTAGCTGCACACATTCCAATTAATCACAGCCCTCACCGTGTGAAGTTTAGAATAATGTCAAGGAGTCAGGCTTATTTATTTCCACCAGACATTTTAAGACTTCAGTCAACTGTCCCCTCAGCTGCTGTCCCGTGGAGAGAGGCAAACACAGACACAAACAGAGATGATTTAGTCCTCCCAATGAGGCATCATAAATCATTCTTCTGAGCCAATAAACCGCTCTGCTTGGCCATCTCTGAACCTTCCAAAGGCACTGTTAGCCTTCCTGTCATGTTAACGCTACAGAGTAATTAACAAGATGTTTCTGCAGGCAGGAAAAAAAAGAGTGCTACTAATACACATCTCACTGGAGAGAAGTGTTAGTGTATTACCATGGTGATGCTCATATCTGGAGAGTTAGTCAGCAGGGTTATGACAGAAAAACAGCACAGAGCAGTCTGGGAAGACAAATCGCAACACAGGACACAGGGTTCTTGCAGCTTTAATAAATGTGAACAAAAGACCAATTAAGAAATACATGTAAACAACACATGACAAAACAGCACTTGGTTATATATGTATGCAAAAAACAAATGAGCTCATATTTGTGAACCACACCTCACAAACTGGATCTAATTCTGTACTCTCATTATCAGCCTCGAGCTCTGTCTGAACCTTTATCAGGAAGAGTAATATATTACTTTGGACTTATTACTACTAATAAAAGTAATAATGTTGCTTGTTACTCAATCTGAAGAGAAATAAGTAACTTTACTTATTACAAAATTATACTATATTTCCTCTTCTGGAAAAAATCATATGCATGTATTTAGATCAGCTACATAAAATGACTGAATGGAAATATCAATAAAATATTTATTGCTTGCTCAGTGTTACTAAACTTTTTTATACTTGTGTTTGGGCCTGTCAGAATTGGTGAATGACTGACACTATGACTTCCAAACCACAACCACCATCTTTCCACAACCTTAAATAAAGGTCTGCTAGAAACATATTTCCCTCTCTTTCCAGGTGTCCAGGTAGCAAGCAGTAATTCTTCTCTTTATACTGTAAATGTCTAATAATCTAGCTCCTTCAGTATTTAACTGTGGTTGGATGAATTCTTAGGCTCTTGGATATACCTAAAAAACCAGCTGCACAGCACATGAGAAATGAGTGGACAAACACTGAGATGTCATCCCAAACAAAGTAAGCAAGCCACAAATCTCGTTGCTGAGAGGAAATCATTCTCACCTAAATCCCACTGAGACTAAAAAGGATTCGAGGATTACGGTGACTGCTCACGTAGCTCTAATCAAAGTGCACAGCTGTGCAGGCTAGTGTTGCCCTTGTTAGAAATGTAAGTAAGGCAGGAGATGGGTTGTAACAGGGCTGTAACACTCAGAATGGAGAGTAATTACTTGCACACTTTCACAATGGAAGAATCTCCCTTAAATAGTTTTTACTTGTTCTACCTGCTGTTTTCTGTTTCCCCTGTGCATCTTTATTTGAAACACGAGCAGGTAAGAACACTCTCCTTTTTCACAGATTGCTGTTGGTTGTTTAAAGTGTTTCTGACTTTGCCTTGTTATCCTGGAGCGCTGCGTATGTGTGTGATCTCTATATAGAAAGATGTGCGTGTAGGCTTGTTCTCTATTATATGATGAAACGCAGTGTATTTACGCATATGTCTTGCATGTGTTTTCACTTTGGATCATGCTCCACATCATTACGCTGTGCTTTAGTGCCGCACCACCTCTCTGCCCTCCCTCTTTTTACCCAGTTTCCTCTGGGGATGTGACTTGTGCTGCACAGGCTCTTTGTACCTACAGCACAGGTAACACTAGGGATGGAAGGCAGTGTCTGTCTCAGTTGTTCAGGGAGAGGGGAGAGACAAAGTGAAGCCCTGAAGCTGTCTCACGGGTACAAAAACCAGCAGAGAAAAAAGGTAAATATGGATTACTTTGTGACATCAGTGGGTGCAGGCAGCGGGTACAGGAATAACACTCAAGAAAAAAGGAATAAGTATGGATCACCTGAAAACTGGATGTGTTTCCATTACAAACTGTTAAACACACATTGACGTAAACATCTTCTCTTCAATACACAGTATTTCCTGTTCTAGATTTAAGCAGCTCATTATTGCTCTACTGCTAATGGCCTTTATTGGTCAGTTTTTGTCTACTACTGTCTGAAATCAAAGACACACTGTTGGATAAATGATTCCATAATTTCATTATTACTGAAGACTGCTTATGAAATGAAAGTAAATTTGTGGCTATTCTGACCATGCCTCACTCAAAGTCATCTCATTTTCCCTGCTTTTTGCTGTTATTATTTGGTATTTGGTATTATATTAGTTTTACTGTTGTGTAATTTCATTAATTTAATCAATTCCAGTCGTTAATTTTATAAGTGGTGACAAAAATGTCACTCAGTCTTTATGAACTCCCCCGAACGCTGTCACTAAAATTGATATTAAATACTAAATTGCAGGGGAAAAGAAAACAAAGGAAAAAAGATTTTCACACAAATGTTTGTTTTACATTAATCATATAAAACACTTCAACTGAACACATTTAGAAATTAGACCCTGGAGCCCTAGTTCAATGTACTGTAGCTCCAGAACAAATGTATGTTTTGTGTCAGTTTATTCTATTTGCTGCAACACTGGTCAGGACACCACTGCAATTTACATTGAAAGAGGTGCAAGAATAGGACTCATATCATGTGGCTCATAGAAAATCTGAAAATCTGCATTTCACATGTTTTTTTCTGCAGGTTAAGGTAGTTATAGCCCAAAGTGCCTTGCTGATGAACTTAAACATGACATTTGAAACTTGAAGTTGGCCCATCTCTGCCCTAAAACTGTTCATTTCATAACAACACAAAGTCCATCTGCACTTTATTATTAACTAATGTCTTTTGGTTAAAAACATTAGTGCCATTAGTGCCAACATAAAAAGTCAAATGTCTACTGCTGCTTGCACTCCTGCTTAAACTTTTCCTACTTTATTTGATGCAGAGTTGTTCTCACTCAGATAACATGCAGGTACTTCAGGTACCATTCTAAGGTGCCACTCTGCAAAATCACCTCACTGAGTGACTTTGGACTCAGCTCTGTGAACTCTCTCGCTCATTAGCAGAGTAACCCAGGTTGACCATGACCGTGTTACAGGCCTGAGATTACGCCCAGCTCTTCAAAGGAAACTCCAGTGCATAGTGGGAGTGAATGTAATATGGCTGCACTGGACAAGAGGATCACATTTAATGAGTCTCCCCTCTGTTCCAACTAACCAGGCAGCTCCAGCTGAAGACTGCCTCCCTGTCCACTGGGATACAGACTGATGTTCGGCCTTGTGGGATAAAGAGGAACAGCTGAGGTTCATTCCAACGACTACAACTTTCTCCCATAACTGGGTGCAGGAGACTTTAGGTGGATTACTGAGTGTTGTACAATATGTAATTTTATCTTCAGCATCACAGAAGACACACCTGTAAACTGTATACAACATGGTTTGTGTTGTCAGTTTCGTAGAAATAAAAGAAAAGGAGATTTTATCTAATTTATCTAATTTATGAGAAATACAGTGTAGACACTGTTAATATAGAAAATGACTATTGTAAACTATTAAAGGAATTCCTAAAGGAATATTAAAGGAATATTTCCATAAATATACAGAGGCCTTTAATCAGCAAACATTAGTACTGTTTTGAGTAGCATACTTGCTATTTCATGTTTATTCATTTAAAGGAGAACTGATCTTTAGAAAAGCATTTAGCAATGATGGTGACACAGCTGAAGACATGGATCTGTTCATGAAGCACATGGTCATTCCTTTGTATGTCTAAACTATTGACTGGTGGTGTAATGCAAATGCAATCATGTAGCTGTTCAGTATAAACCTTCATTCACTTCGGACACCTTCAGGTTCTGCTTTTCCCCATATGTGTGTTACTCAAATGGTTTGTGTCGTCAGTTGTAGATAAATCAGCACCGACGACACTGTGCTGGTTTACTGCCATTACCGCTTTCCACTAAGAATCTTACTGGCAGAATGTATAGTGTCAGCATGCTTCAAATCTCTGAGCCTTTTAGCCTCTTCTGTTAATGCTTACACAGGGAAATTGAACAAGTGGACAGACAGTGCCACACCACAGATATTACAAACTGTAGAGCGGAAATTTCATTCTCTTAAGCCTTAAACTTCAGCGAATAGCGTGCCTGTTCTCAGAGGAAGTGGAAAGCAGTTTGGTTTAAGATGAAGATTTCTATCGGCTGCGCTAATCCGTATTGTGTGGGATTGATTTTCTCATCCCATGTGCTGAACATAATACAAATTAAAAGATTTTTACGAGGCTCATAGAAAAGTGAAAACACTATTTAGAGAAGGTGATATTGTGCAAATGAAGCCAATGTGAAAATCATTACTCTTTAACTGAGAGCTAAAGGTAATGTTTTTCCACTTATGGCTCCTGCAAATGATGGCTCCTATTCACCAACAGCTTTTTCCTTTCACTTTATTCATCTAGAATTTAATTATGTAAAGAGTGGATAGAGTGGATATTAATGACCCATACTCAAGTATGCACACTTCAAATACATATCCTGTGCATACACATTCTTGGTATAGTCACAGAACTCATTTCAAAGCCATATAACCATGAAAACTTGAGATGTATTCTCTCTGCAATATGAGATCAAAGTAACCAACCATAAGTTACTCCAGTATATGCTTTAAGTTTGTGGTGACTCTGTAACGAGTTATAAGGTGCAACAAAATAGCATCATCATCCACATAATATCATAATTGGCCCATTCTGAGTCCTGGGGCTCTGGGGCAGCTGATGATGCTGATGCTGACTCTGGCCTCTTGTTTCATGTTGGTTAATATCCAGCAATTTGCCACCTCGCTCCTCTGTTACTCCATTTTTTTTCGCTCTGAGGAGTCTTTGAAGCCTTGTCAGACGTCTTCCTCTTCAAAGATATGGTCTGCAGTACCAAAATTGGTTGCATCCATACACAGCAGGTGTTACGAACCTGCCAAATAGAGAGGCCACTGATGGAGCAGTATTCTGACGCCAGGTTGTGTGTTTTATCAGTTCTCAAAACAATGTGCGTGTAGTTCAGTTTTCAATCTGATGGGATGCTGGAGGAGAGAAAAGTTTTGTCTGAGCACACTTTGTGAATACACACATCACACCTTCAAACTGTATCTCTCAAAGTTCAAAAACAGTGTCTGATGAGTTCGACTCTATCATGCGCTGTGAGACATTTAATCTTTTCACGGGGCTAGCTCTTCTCTTTCCTGCCATTGATTTTGACCATCATAAGCTGTACTGTAGATAATGATCAGAGTCTAATCAGCTGCATTATCAGTATGCCCTTCCCTATCAGACCTGCCAACACCTCAGGCTGCCCAGTCAAACATTATGCTGGTGCACAACTCACTGGTTGACAAACAATCTGCTATGATGAGCCAACCACTTGTGAATCTAAGTATTTTCTTGTTGTTTCATTGTGTCATGTTGTCATTTTTACATTGAACTTATTCATTTCAGTGTAGATGCATAGATTCCAGATGTGGACGAAATTGTTGGTACCTTCTGTTAAAGAAGCAAAAACTAGTCCATGAAATAACATGAAACTGATAAAAGTAATACAAATTAAAAAAATGTACTGAAAATTAACTATTGAAAATCAGATTTTGCTTTTGAATTGTGGTTCAACAAAAGAATTTTAAACAAATCCTCCTTTCAAATCCATCCATCCATCCATTTTCTATACCGCTCAGTCCCCGTAGCGGTCACGGTCATGCTGGAGCCTATGCCAGCTGTCATATGGGCAAGAGGCAGGGTACACCCTGGACAGGTTGCCAGTCTATCGCAGGGAAACTTATAGACAAACACCCATTCACACTCTCACTCTCACCTACAGGCAATTTAGAGTCCCCAGTTAACCTGACTGCATGTCTTTGGACTGTGGGAGGAAGCTGGAGATCTTTGCAAATCAATTCTGGTTAATTAATGTGATGTTTCTTTCATTAATTGACAACATAATGATTATGTTTGCAACAAAAATGTAATCGGTTTGCAGTTACGTTTGTCAGAAAAACGTGGATTGTATTTTAGTTGTATGGGAATGTAATTTCTAGGAGACTGGGTTGATATCCAACATAGCTCAGGTGCACTGTTGTATTGTGAGATAATAAAAGTGTAAAATGCATCTTTAGCCTGCAACCAAACTCCCTCCATGCTGGACATAAGGCACTATGATTACAGAGTCAAAGCCATGAGTTAATGGACCAGTCCAACCCTCTCTCCTAAAAATGACCCTCCTTTGCAACTAAATTGCAAACATGTCCACCTTTTAGAAAGTACTTTAGGAAACAGATACAAGTGTATATGGGAGGACACTCCAAGGTGATTTCCACTTCTCCAAAAAGTTCAGTCACTTTTAAGAATTCATTATTTTCTGTTTTAAATGTTGAATAAATTTAGATGATTTTGTATAGATGAGTTTTACTTTGACACAAAAGAGTATTTTTGGTTTGTCAGTGTCAAAAGAGCTAAATTAAATT
>OMLM01009245.1:150771-162174 GCA_900302695.1 Helostoma temminkii | reverse complement strand
TTTCATATTACATAGATCATATAACTCTATTTCCATTTCAGGAAATTGTGACAAAAAATTCTAATTTTAGTTGTGCCTGGTGTGTTTGCAAATCACATACAACTGTGTTGTGCACTAAATGAGGCACTATTTTCTCTGAAAATACGTTTCCTGGGATTCCGTCTGAATTTAATACCTATACAGGGCAGGTGCAGTCTGCTTGTGCAGGGAGTAGAGAGGCATTTATGGGGGTTAAACAGGTTACTGTGTCCCCTCAACCACAGGCTGAGCATTTGAACTTTCATTAATTAATGCCTTAATACTTGACACATTGACAGAAAAATATGAGAATTATGAGATATGAGAAAAAAATCCTGTTGCATCAGTTGGTGGTTGAAAAAGACTTAACCCATACAGGACACACAAACCAGGAAACTGAAAACAGTCACTAACCCTTTTCTTGCAACAGTTTTCATTAATATTATAATTATTTATATAATTGTTTAAAGCACACCTCAGTGGCAGAGCTGCCATGCAATTGACCTGACCCCTCTGGGGCAGGTGGGGATATTATGTTATGTGCTCACTATTTTTATTACATTATTAACAGATTATTATATTATCACTTTTTATTAGTTTATTACATTATGTCCACATTATGCACAGTTATTATGTTATCAGTTTTTGCAGTTTCTTCTGCAAATTCTTTGAATTTTACAATGAGTAACACAGTGTAGTTAAATCTGAATTTACCACACTATTAAATCATAGTTTCTGCTTCTTCAACTGAGTCTGCACAGAACATGCGGCACAAATGGTGGTGCTACTGTACAAAGCTGAGAAGGTCGACTTTCATTACAGCAGCTGTTCAGGCAGACAGCACACAGTCTGTTTGTCTACAGAATCACACATTTACAGGCAAACTGACTAAACTCAGTCCTTGTGGTTTCTCCACAGCTAACATTTTATTTATAACATACTAGCATGTGCTAACTCTTGTTTAAGGTGCAGCTTCACTGTGGATTGGCTCCTTGTCTTTGTTTCCCAGTAGCGCCCAACACAACAGTGCAACTCGTGTGATATCACGTCTAAGTTGCCGTATCAGTATTCCTCACCTCCCAAAATTAAGAATGCAATTACAGCAGCACAAAAGAGGAGGAGATGGCTCGTTCTCCTCAGCGCAGCATTATGATAATTAAACGACAGGAGGTCAAAGGCAGTATGTGTAAAAGTAATCATTGAGTCACACTTTATGAATTTTAAATGACCAGATAAAAGGTAAGGTTTGGGGAGTGTTAATGCTGAGGGAAGGAGGGAAAAAATCTGCTCCTCTCATACTGCACAGAGGAAATCTAGCAGAGGGATTTCAAACATTTTGCCATTTTCTGGGGACGTCTGTTTGCCGAAGATACTGGGAAGTTCACGACCGGGTCAGAGCATCTGTATGAGGCTGGTATTCATGTTGAAAGAACCTTGTGATGCCATTTCCATCCATGAAGAGAACGAGGGAAAAAAAATACTGATGAGCCGCCTGCTTTCCTGATTTGCAACGCATGCCAACTCAGTCTGCCCAAAATTTTCACTGCTCTCTTTGTTCCTGAATTATGTCTCAAATTGGTACCCAAGAAAATAATAATGGTTATTGCTGTTTGTGTAATGTGTCTGGATTGATAAAGTCAACTCAAATGATTTGTTTAAATGCAAAATGGTGAAGTAATGACTGAATATTTGGACTTGCAGCAGAAATAATGCGGTTCATTAGTTCTTCATTTAGTTTGACTGAATCACCGTGTATGTTAAAGGAACACATCTACATTATCCAACGCAGAGGTGAGAAACCATCCCAGAGGCAAATGAAAGTATCTGAGGGTGGTTTGTCTATATGTACCGTTTCTAGGATAGAAATAAGAATCTGATAGGACAATAATTTTCCATTTTGATTATATTTTGGACTCACACTCAATTTCTGTTTTTAATGAGTTCTGCCAGAGATTTCATTAGTTTCATGTTAGTTTTTATTTTATGGACTCATTTCTATTCAGTTTTGGTTTTACAACCTCAATTTCAAAATGTGTAAAATGCATATTTATGCATAAAAACAGAAGCAATGATTTGGAAAATCTCATTAGCCCATATAATAGAACAAAGAAAACATATCCAATGTTTATATTTAAATATGGTAACTTTGGAATTGATGACAGTTTATTCTCTGTGTTCTATTGTGAATGAAATATGGGTTTATGAGATTTGCAAATCAATTGTGTTCTGTTTTTATAGATTTTACTCAGCGTCCAAACTATTTTAAAATTTTGGTTAATTAAAGTTTTCGATATGCGGGGTTGGCCAGGGTCTTTCTGTGTGGAGTTTGCGTGGGTTCTCTCCGGGCACTCCGGCTTCCTCCCACAGTCCAAAGACATGCAGTGAGGGACTCTAAATTGCCTGTAGGTGTGAGTGAGAGTGTGAATGGTTGTTTGTCTATATGTGTCCCTGCGATAGACTGGCGACCTGTCCAGGGTGTACCCCGCCCCTCATCCCATGACAGCTGGGATAGGCTTCAGCACACCCGTGACCCCTGCGGGGACTGAGCGTTTCAGAAGATGAATGAATGAATGAGTGGTGTGTAAACTAATCAGTGAAGACAGTAACTTTTTCAGGCTAAACTTCAACAATTTTCTATCAAAATATATGAAGTGTTAAAATAAGCTCCATGGTGACCAGCTGCAATATTAAAAAGGTGAAAACATTAATGCTCTATAATTATAATCCATTATCATCTGCACTGATGTAAAAAGACCTGTCTGCAAGAGTACTTACTTCCAGTACAAGTATTTTTTTATTACTTTTACATAAGTGACATCTGAAGTAAACTTTCAAATCTGTTTTACTGTTACTTTTACTCATGTATATTATCAGTACTTCTTCCACCACTGCTCATCACAATGTTAAATATAACTTGCTGTTTCAAATCAACAATATGAGTCAAAGGGCTGCCTTAAAACTTTATGTCAAGTCAACGCAATTTCTTCTTCTAACACAACTGAATGTTATTTTGATTAAATACCATGTTGTGCAAACCTGTGACTGAATTTGGCTCATTTCATTTATTATAGTTTATTGAACGAGTCAGGTTCTTGTTTGGACAAATCAGACGATCATGAACAAAATGAGCACTGTCATAATTAGAACATACTGTACACAAGTATAATAATATTCTAGCAAACATAGAGTAGGACAAAAAATGCAGAGCGTTGTTCACCTAACACACCATATTGCAGCAGCAAAACCTCCTGGCTGTCGGCCTGCAAATACAAATTTCCTCTTATAACCTTTGCAAGTTTAATGTCTGCTTCAGGTTGTTTTGCATTGCCAACAGCAATTTCAGCACGCAAGCAGGAAAAAAAGAGCAAAGTCTGACTAATTTGTTTCTTTGCTTAGATTTACATTGCCTGGCCCTGGGAACAGCCGCTCGCCTGCTCCGGCCCATTTGTTCAGCACTTAATAAATTGCATAGCAGGTTCAGAGAGGTGATATGATTGATCACTAGATACGGTGCTCCCTAGCAGCAATATTTGTCTGAGGACGCAGGAGGAATTAGCAATAACTATGTATTTGGGAATTTGACTTTCACAGATGGCATAACTAGGGCGATGAAAGTGCTTTTATTAAATGCAATGAGGCTTTGTTGTGTTTTAGTAAAAATCATTTTTAGAAGAAACGAGGCCACGCAGAGCACAGAGGATGGAAAATACAATAAAGTGAATGAGTGTGGTTCCTAAAAACATTTGCTTTAGTTCCTATGATCACATTGTCTTATGTTCTTTAGCAAATACATTGAATTTTGCCTCATCCAGAGACCGTTTAATGAACATCTCTGAGTCCGTTTGGTAGTAATAGCAGGAATAAATGAATTTCACCTTAGTCATTCAAATGAAGGGCTCAGTAATCAGGGTAATTGCACATAATAACCCCGACCTACACTGTAGGGCCTGGGGTTTTCAGCCCACCCCTCCCTTTCCTGTTGTCACTGCTGTTGCCATTAACAGAGAGGGGCTCTGAGGCATTCCCTACTGTTCAGCATGATTAAGACAGCCTCCGATTCTTAACATGCCTCTCTGGGTGGTATGTGAAGAGCCTGTGCCATGAATTTTAACACCGTCAGTTCAACTTATTGAGTTTTTTTTGTAACAAAAAATATAAAATCTATTAGAATATAGTTATTCACCTTGTTTCAAGACATATGGGGCCACAGATCTCTCTGATGAACTCAAGTAGCCCTTTATCAACATATGTTCCAAATATGTTTATTCAAACTGATTAACTAGGTAATAGATTCAATCAATTTTAGCTTAATTTTATGTTTTAAGAATCAATCAATCAAGTAAATCACATTTTTTTCACATGAAGCCATATTACAGTCATTCCATGTAAAGCAGCAACAGTAGAAGTACCCCCTGAGGTCCAAGTACCCCTGGGAATTACTGCACAGTATGCACACTTAAATGTGATCCTGTAAGCAGCCGTACAGAACAAAGACATGAGCACCAAAGGCTGATTCATAAGTATCAGTCATTCTTCTAAAGAAGGAGTTTTCTAACATCTAGGAGCAGCTTTAAAGCAAAATGTGACATTTTGTGAAATATGCTTACCCACTTACTGGCAGATGGACTACAGACATACAGTATACAGTAGAGCGATATCAATCTTTTCATTAACTCTCCAGCCAAATGTACATATATTCCTTCAAGTACCTGTGGTAAAACCCGACTGAAAATATCAGCTCCCCAATCAGTTGTCTGTTCTACCCATTTAAGACATCAACCCCTGTCTCTTAATTGATGTTATTCTGCAGACAGGAATATTGATGGCGCAGCTCAGGTGGATTGGCAGCTGCATGAATCGTTATTAGCCGGGCTGTTGGACACCCCAGTGGGCTGTGAGGAGGTTCAATAGGCTGCCTCTGATACAGCATTATGCTGCTGGGCCCCCAGGGGAGGTGATAACGGCTCAGACAAGAGATAATTAACCATCTGAGGCTAGTGGGCCACAGGCCAGCAGCCAGGTGAGGAGGTGAGGAGAATAAAACCACAGGACAACACAGAGAGGAAAGCAATCCTCTGGTGTACTAACAGCATGCAGCCAGTTGGTGGACGTCAGGCTGGAATACAGATTGACTGTGAAGGCATCTCAAAAGATATTATGGGATGAAACTGTAATGAGGCCTGTGGGGAAACTGAGCTGTTGCAGCAACAAATAGGGGCAATTGACCATATTTACTCTTAACATAAAGAAAATATAGTGCCCTATTTTCCTGAAGCCACACACTGTCAAAACACAAACGCAGAAAAATACACAACATTACTACTATTAATAAAATTGCCATATACATATAGGGCTATAATATCAAAAATATAATTAATAGGCAGATGATCTATATTGGTGAAGCAGCTACTGAATATGTCCAGGGTGGTTTTACTGTGTGATCAGTTAATATTAATTTCCACTGGTCTTCTTTTCCTCATACTGAAGTAGATCTAGATCGATAAAAAACACTCACTTCCATTAATAGTAAATGGTGCACACACATTTTTATACAGTATTTCTTCTGCATTAATAATAATAATTAATACTTTATCAATCCCCTGGTGGAAATTCTTTTTGGACAGCCTGCCCCAAGACAAGTGTCTTGTCCGGAACACTTTGACACATGGCCAGGAATCAGGAATACTGGGAGCTGGTTTGTAAGTAAACTTTCCTACCAACTGTACCACGGTCACCTCGTTAGAGGACAAATCTTGAGAAATCTTTTTTACATAAAAAAAAGTGACCAAATTAATGTTGTTTGACCCTCAGCTGGAAAACCTTTATAGAGGGATAAAGTATAACATAGAGAAATTCAACTGAAATGTACTTTTATATATTAATATCCCATCTAGAAATATGAAGTTAAAGTGAATCCAGATGACAGGTCATTATTAACCTGCAGTACTTCAAGCTGCAGAACCATGGACTGAACATGCATGCCATTACTAGAGAACTCTAATCTCCTCCTCCTCTCCACTGCAGATGTTCACTTTGAACACTGTGGTCAGCAAGCTGACTGAGCAGCCATGTAGAGATGAAAGACCTAAAAGTAGCCTGCTTAGCTCAGGTCCCATACTGTACCACTGTCAGTTAACATAAACACTCAGGATATTGCTCTAGGACTCAATTTGTCCTATTTTTTACAGAGATTGTCAAAACCTCGCTAATCCTAACTTTACATAACAGCTGCTTTTTAATCGCATTTGTCAGGGGAAGTCAGACGACGATCATCAGACCAACTCATCTCACGAGCTGCCACATTTCCACTACTTCTGCCAAACCGAGCCCGTTAAAAGTAAGTCTAGAAATGGCTTTTGCGGAGCGTAATCCATATAGCTTCTGATCACATGTTGTAGGTCTAATAAACACAAACCTCTGCCTGTGCCTTGAGGCTGGCGGTGAAAGCTAAATTGAACAGTGGCTCGGGTGAAGCAATGTGATGAAGCAGAGTATTGTTGTGGACACAGGATTAAACACCATGTTCATTTTGTGCTCAACACGGATATTGACTTTCTGTTGTCCTACAGTCAGTTCATCCCCTCTCCACACTGTTGACTCGCAGCATTACAGTGACATTAATGTGGTGCAGGATCCCTGCCACCTTTCAGCCTAATTACTCAATTCATAGAATTCAGAAGCTCACATTCATATTCATTACACGCATCGCAGTGGTTAAAAGGCTCTTTGATGACAACAAGAATGCCATCATCTTTCGCTTTGCGTCTTCTATTGTTGCATTAGTGCCATTTAATCAGTGAATAGAAATGTGTAATAGTCTAACTCTCATCCATCGTATTCATCAGGTATTTGTGTGTTCTTCTGAGATGCTGCCTTGACAACGGTTTATAATATTCTCTCCTTTTTTCTTCGATCCTAATCAGCACCAGGACCACCCTTTTTTACCCATGTAACATGTCTCACATTCCGTCTTTTCTGGCCACGGCAGATGCTTACGCTCTAATTCAAGGTGTCGTCCACATCTGATTATTATAATGTGTTGTTTTCAGGCCTGCTACATGCTTGTATTAAAAGTCGTCAAATGTTTAAGAAAGCTGTAACTAGAATTTGAACTAACTAATTTGGCACACCTTACAAAATACAGGCCTCCTGTCTGTCTTCAGAGTTAAAACAGCCCTTTTCCTACTGCGCTCATTTTCTCTGGCATAACATCTCTACTTACTCCAGACAGTCTGACACTGCAGAGACTATACCTGAACTGCACAGTATATAAGCTGTTATTCATGCTTTTCTAGCTGTGTGCCTTCCTCTTCTGCTCCGCTTATCCGTTACTAACCCTCTGCTGGACCATGAGCTGAACTTTAACCTCATTGTCGCTGCCTCATTCTAGATATTTGGATTGTTCAGTTCTTATACAAGTGTATGAATGGTGCATGCCTGTTTTAGTAGTCTGTAGTCTGGCTTCTTTCTAGATCTTAATGGTGGAGAGGTTGTGTGACTCAGGTTCCATTAATTCTGGTATATCCATCCATCCATCCATTTTCTGAACTGCTTAGTCCCAGTGGGGGTCACGGGTGTGCTGGAACCTATCCCCCGAGGCGCAGGGTACACCCTGGACAGGTCGCCACATATAGACAAACACCCATTCACGCTCTCACTCACACCTACGGGAAATTTAGAGTCCCCAGTTAACCTGACTGCATGTCTTTGGACTGTGGGAGGAAGAGAACCCACGCGAACATGCTTCTTGCTGTGAGGAGACAGTGCTAATCACTGCACCACTGTGCCGCCCATCTCTGAGACTGAACTGAAAATGTCTAAAAAAAAACCAAAAAAAACCCTCTCTGACTTTGCACACTGTCTTAATTTTTTTAAAATAAATTAACTGCTCACCTACCTGTAACTGCACCTTTTTGAAATGAAATTCTAAATATATAAATCCTGTGTTAAAAGGAAAGAAAACACATTTAACATCTGTATATGGTATCCCTGGGTTTTGCATCTAGAGCCATATAGCTCTATGATTTATGCAGTGAATTGATACCGTGTGTTACCATAAGGAATTTTCACATGATGAGAAAAATATTTGTGTGACACATGGTTCTTGGGTGCACAGGATTTGGTGGAATGTGTGTAGTATGATTAAATAAATAATGAGATATATGAAGATGATGATGATGATGATGATGATGATGATGATGATGATATAAATGTGTTCACATATAAGGGCTATAAACTATATAACATCTGATGATATCACTGCTTATAGGTACATCAGGGCCAATCAGGGTGAATCAGGTGAATCAGGGTCTAAGTCAGGGAATGTGTTGTGTTTTAGTGATTAGTAATTATTCCTATACATAAATAAATACATTTGATTTGAATAAGTGATAATAGGAGTTAGAATAAGACAGCTGCCATTGATGGACAATAGATTTTTTTGGCTGTTTCTTTGTAATAATCTAATGATAATGGTGGAGCAGACAGAGGTACTGACAAATGGATGATCTACAGACTTTTATGGCTTTATGGTGTGTATACATACAGCCTAGATCAGAATAATTAAGACTGAATAAAAACCTGTTTACAATAGTAAACACTAGTTTGCAACTATTGAGAATTTTCATTATCATGAAAAAAAAGGGTTATTTCATCTCTGTTAAAAGCTTCCTCTACAAGGTTTCAGGAAATCCAATGATAACGTCTTCAAATCAGGCATGTTCAAAGGGGGGTGCTCTGGTGGCTCAAAGCCCAAAGGTGCCCTTCTCAACATCAACTAACCCTGTTTCTCTTACCAAGGCCTCAACTCTATTGACATAAAAATATGTTTTAAATAAGTGATATCAGTCATTTCAGCAGTGCAGGGGCTATATGAATATGTTGATTGTGTATTACAAGGATAAGAATCAAAAGAAAAAGTGAAATGGAATTAATAAAAACAAATGTTTACTGTCTTCACAGGCCAGGGCATCAGGTGGACCTTGACAAGCTTTAAACAATGCTATGTCAAGGTCAAAACTAAATAACAGCAGGTTATAAAACACAGTGCCTGTGAAACACACTGTTCACCATGTGGCAGATATAATGGTGGGTATATATCATTTATTATTAAACACATAAACATTGTAATATTGGAAAACAGTTCAAATTATCTCCCTACTGGTAGATGCTAAAAAGATGGTAAAAATCTCACACCCCTGCTTGAAATTGTGTTTTGTCTGATCTATGATTAAATGACTTTTTGATGACTCATTTGATGCTTTTCCTTTGTTTAAACCTGGACAAACCGGAGCACCATATTTGCATGTACCCACTGCAGAGAACAGTAGCATTTCAGGCTGGAGTGAACAACAGCTGCTACTTGGCCCTCTCCAGATCTGGCCAGTGGGACTTGATTAATCGTACCGTGACAGCCCCTCCACCAAGATACCAAATTTAATTATGAAAGCGATAAATAACCTTTTTTAGGACTGTATAGATCATCTTCTGCTCAGGATCCACAACTAGTGAATTATCTCCCTGTGGGGAGCATTGCATCTTTGGAAGTACGGTGATAGATTATCAACACAAGGCTTCTAAGGTTGAAGTATTTATTTACACTGTAATAAAATGCTCTCATTATTAATGCTGCATATCATCATGTGGAAATATGATCATTCAGACTTTACTTTATTATTATAAAGACTTTGTCTTTTGCAGTAAACATATTTGTTAACACATAATAAGATTAACAATTTTATTTTCAATTTAGCGTCTGTTGTTTCAATTATTTTTGTATTTGATCATCCACACACATCTCTACTTTATCACTAACAATAATATGTACTTATTTTCTAACGTTCTGTCTATGTTACAAACGCTTTTCATTGTATTATCACACTTTAAGCTCAACCTGCCTCTTTCTGTGTTCTCAACTTATTCATGAATGACACTGACTGTTTGTGGTGTGCGTACACAGATTGCTCCTGGCAGTCTGAAGGTTATAAACAGCAATAGAAGCAGAGTGAATTTACTCTGGATACTTCAGAGCGTCGAGATACATCAGTGAGGATCACAAGTGAAGGCAGGATGGGGAGGGAAAAGAGGACGAAAAAAATCAAATAAATTCAGAGGCAGGCTGGCAGACATTATGTCCATTTGTCATCTCGCACTGCGCCCAGAATAAAAGGCCCGTATGAATGGAGTCTATTATGTGAAGAGAGAGCTGCTAAGCTGCTTGCCACTGTTGATTTCTTGCAGCAGTCGATAAATTGAGCAAGGCCTGAGCAGGCAGTGTATGTTCTGTTAAACAGCGAGCGCTGCTTGCCATGTCGCACTTTTCACCAACGCCTGAGCAGTTTTTCATGATTGCTATTCTCTGTATTGATTTGCTGTATTCATGTGCTCACCATGCAGAAAATGCAAAGGAGACAGATGCTGTCTTTTTGCTAGACATAATGGTCCTAATAATACCACTGGTGCTACACTCCTGCGCATTAAACCAACATTAGCGTTGAGAGCTCTAGCAGACATCAAATCTCTGTTCCACAGAATCGCATTGACACAACACCAGGCTTTATATCTGCCTCATTTAAACACTACAACTTATGACTATCAAGTCTCACCACTTTATGCAATCCACATGACTGCCTAATCGATACACTAAACAACAGTCTCATTATCGTGAGAACTTGAGTCATATGTCAGCGTTCAGACTTCCTGTGTGCTTCCTCAGTTGTGTTTTCCAGTGAGAACAAGCAACACAACACTTGGTGTTGGCATGGACCACAGCGAACGTTTAGACCAGTGGTTCTCAACCCTCACCCTCAAAGCCACTGCTGATTACCTGGATTAGGTGTGGATAGTGGATAGTAAAACAAGCAGGACAGTGTGCCTTGAGGTCCATGGTTGAGAACCACTTGTTTAGACCATGTGGATGATGATTAGCTAGAGGGACTGTACAGGATTGCATTTGTTTTTATATAATATATAATATAAATATATTACATATATGAAAATATAGCATGGAAACATTTCCACAAAAAAAAGCATTTGTTTTCCACAGAATCGCAGAAATCTCAGGAAACAACTTCAATATTTCAAATAATAGGCACCATAATCAAATCATGATGGAGAAAGTTAAACTCCTCCTAAATGTAACTAAATGAATTTCAGTAGCTGCCATTTCTTTCCTCACTGACAGTACAACTTTTTACAGCTCTGTGGAGACAGATTATGTCAAACACTAAGTATATAAAGTGTAAAGATTTGCTGTATTTCATTATTTATAGACTGAATTTGTATGTTTTTGACAGATGATCAACATCACGCTATACGCCATAGCAACAGTCTTGTTTAGTTGCAGTCTTGTCTGGGTAAGTTTTTACTGTGTTCCTGTGGTGACCA
>OMLM01009245.1:74155-102543 GCA_900302695.1 Helostoma temminkii | reverse complement strand
GTTAATTTATTACTTATTACTTTTCAGTCAACCATAAAAAATGCGTCTGTTCATTTGAAGACTTATGTTTTCAAACTAATAAAATGATAATGATGCCACTTCGTATGAGTGTCAGTCTAACACCATCATGTTAAACTGCTTTCAGTGACTTTCATAAAAAAGTACAGGGGAGGGACTGAGTTTAACAAGCCTTCAATTTAAAACTTGATTGTGGTTCGAACTGTTTTAATAATTGTGAAAAGAAACAAGCATTGGTGTAATGTTTTGTCAAAACTACCAAAAAAAAAAAAACCCTGTGGGGAGCGTTTATACAATGCAAAAATGCATGTTGGGAAGTGCGGTAATATCAGTTTGTTTCTTTAAAAACTTGAATGAGTTAATTCAGAATTTTATTCATTTATTTTATCACTTCAAATTAAAAGGCTTTAAGTAGAACAACCATATTTATTGGTTCTGACATGAAATAACTTATTTTTCAGCGGAAAAAACAATGATATTCCACAAACTTCCAGAGGGTTAGCATTATTTGTGTCCTTATTCATTTATAGAAATCAAGTCCAGTCAAAATTTCTACATTTGACAATGAAACTAAATGAATCAGCTCTGAAAAAAAAAAACTGAATAAACATTTATGTGTTTATGAATAGAGTTTTGTGTCATTTGACACTCCTGGCATTAATAGGAGTCACTGTCACCTGTTACCTTTCAGTGAGGTTCTACTACTCTCTAGTGGTTACTGCACACTATTACAGCAACGCAGAAGTAAAGGTATGTAAAGAACTCAAAGTTCATTTACCTTTTCAAACATTTTTCTCTGTAATTCCCACATTTTTCCTGCCAGAAGTGATATTTCCAATTATATTTGAACTGTATATATGTGTATTTTCTTGCCTGCTGCTTGAAACACATTTAGATTTTCTACAAATAAAGAAGTAATCAGAAAGTCATTGCTGATGTTTCTTTGCATTTCCCTGCGTCCCTCCAGCTGGCTCTGAGGAAACCTTGAAGGAAACAAGGCTACATTCAGCATTAGACAGCTCTGCCCATTATCATGTCCTAATAGCTTGCTCAATGGTGCAGTGTTTTATGTGGGTTCACTGGTCAACCAAGACACACGCCATTAGCCCAAGCAAATGTTGCCTTGCAATGCTACACAAAGCATACCTTATTTGTATCACATTAGCTCTTTGATGTGGCATAGCATATTACACCAACAACAGCAATTTATCAAACAATTTTAGCACTGATTTGCTTCACTACCAGCACAACAGCAGCAGCAGCAGCAATACCACCATTAGCCATCTTCAGTTCTGTTCCTCTATGAGAATCTGCAGCAGAAAATAAATTAAACATGTGTCATTGAGCATGCTAAATGGCTTGCAACACATAATCATCTAAATAATTATGAGGCTGCCATTAAAGTGAGCTAGATGGATGACACATGAGGCAATAGGGGGAAAAATGGATATAATGGTGCAAGATTTGATACGGAAGAGAAGGGAAGATGATGAGGGGGATAGAAAGAAAATGCAGTTTTCTGTGCAATTCTTAGTGCCAGTCTTTTCTTCTCACCTTTAAAAACCCCAGATTCAAAAGTGCCGAGGGACAATGGGGTGATTAGCCCAATCAGAAAAAGCAGTGAGGGATTGTAGGTACTGCTCACAGACGTCTTTTTGTCCTCCCACATTTCATTAATCAGCAACCTGAGGCCCCCCGAAATCAGTTCAGCAGATTGGCAGCTCGCTCATTTGTTCCCATGTGGCAATCAGAGAGGAAAAGAAATCAGTTCACAACCTCTGCGCCATTTCCTGACATTATAAACCATCTCTTTGTGTTTCTTTTTTGTTACTTCTTTCATCAGTTTTTTTTCTCTCTGCGATTTGCTGCTGAAAATATATGTTCTTGATAGCTACATGTGACCTCTATTAACCCTGAGATGAGGGTATTTTTGTACCTGCTGGAAACAATTTAATCTAATGGTTCAAAATAAAGACAGATAAAAGCTAAGTCATACCTATTAGTAACCAACGTTTAAAATCAGCTGGTAAATAAAGTCTGCCATCAAGTATCTCAAAGTGCCAAATTTTATTAGATCCTCAGTCTAAATGAGGCAACACAGTGATATTTCTGTTTTCTTTATGTCTTTCTACATTTTACACATTACCAGTGTTTGTCCACTTTGTACTTTACATGATCCCACTTTAATGTCGAAACCAGCAGTGAAACTTTAATGCAACAATTACAGATGTGTTGAATTAGAGTATAACTCAGATAAATAACTACATGGTAGAGTGTATGAGCAAAATCAGAACACAGAAAATCTCAGTTACTGTAAAATAAAATATGCTCTGTTCATTAAAAATGTGGTTACAGGACTTTGCTGTTTTACAGATTGCTGCTTGAAAGCCTCAAAGTGACCAATTCCCACCCTGAGAGGTGTTTCTGGTTACCCAGAGCCTGTGTTCTGTATGCTCGATTGTTCAGACACTAAATACATATAAATGAAAATTCTTGATTTCAGGTTTGGGTTTTATCCAAAGGGATAAAGGATAATCCAAAACAAATACCAGAGAGCTGTCTATGTGAGGAAACACAAATCATTCTGAATCTGTGGGAAAAGTGGGAGAAACAATCGAAATCACTGCAAAAAACATTGAGCAGAGCCGATACAACAATTTGCATGTCTAGAAAAAGAAAAGTACTGAGAAACATACACGACATACACAAAGCAAAGCAGTCAAAAAAGAAACAGCCTCCACAGAGCAGGGTTGAAGTTATCACTATCCAGCATTCGTAAAAGAATGGAAAAAAGAATGAAGGAAATTTGGATGAAATGCAACTTCATCATCAATAGAAAGAATTAGAAATCCTGGTTGATTTTTCTTGTCTCATGAGTTGCCACAGTGAGTGGTGCTCCACACACTTATTTGGCACAGGTTTTTTGTCTGCATGTCCTCTCTGACTCAACCCTCCACAGTTTTCACCAGACTTGGAACCAGCAGAGAGTGAATTGGCTTGTGGAACAGTTTTACGACAAAGTTTTATACACTGAGACCGAGATTAACCTCTACCAAAGTGATGGAGGCTAAAGTGTGGAGAGAGGCTTTTAAACACAGCACAACAACATCACTGTGCTCAGAAATATGTTATGTCCAGTGGTTTGTGCCACCCACCATGTTGTGGGTGCACAGACATTAACAGTAACTGAACTTTGATTTCTGTGCAGTGTGGCAACTAGTCAGGGAGAAAGTGAAAGGTTTTAGACTGGAGTCAATCACCACACCTGCTGAAGAGGAGACTTAAGGAAGAACCCATGCTCCTTAATATTGCAAACAAGGGATCTGCTGATCCACATTTTCAGTAACAGTAATATTTGGAACTATTAAGTCACTGAGAATGTGGATCAGCTAATATAAAAGGTGTTATGTTCTATGTTGTTTAATATACAGATCTGTAAAAACCATCATATAGAAAGTGAAATTCTGAACATTTGTTTCATATTCATCATTTAATCTTAAACCCAAATGTCTTCATTAAACAGCAAACATAAATGAACTGGCCTCCACACTACTTTATGGGACAGCATATAATCACAAATAAACTCAGTGATTGAATTAGAGAGCAGCACAAACGTATGGATCAATCAGTTTTATTAAGAATGCCTTGTGGCTACCATGTCAGCTTATTGTGACTCTGCTGATGATTAACATGTTTTTAATTTGTGTTTTTTGAGCATGACATGAACTTGCTCCATGCAGTACATCTGCAAGACAGCAGTTATTCTTCTGGGATGGATAAAGATTGAGCTCAGTCCCTTTAGGGCACCACATCAGCTAAAGTCTTATCCCATCACAAAAGGGCCAATCTAAATGATAACCTCCAGCCAATAAACAAACAATCAATGTGAGCCTATTGCACAAATCTGCTCAAACTGGGACATGATTTCCCCTGGGATACAAGTAGCAACTGAGCAATGCAATAAGACACAAGGTGTGTGGTGTAAAATTACAAGCAGGAAATGTAATTTGACAGAGAGTGAGATGCTCCTAAAGGGACAGATGACCACTGGGACATGAAATGGCATCATGAGTGACCTCTGCTGGGAAGGAATGGTTACAATTAGCTCACAGGTTTTACTACTGCCAGACAAATAATGTTCTGCTTAAATACAGTATAAAGTATTATAGCTATTACTTTATGTATTGGAGAGTTTTCTCTGCACTGTATGAAAGAACATTGTATTGACTGTATAGACCTTTCTATTTTTTATTCACTGAAGCCTTATCTACTCAGTTAAAGGTTTCATATTATTCCCTTTGTGGGGTTAAAAAACAGGTCCCTGATGTCCCCAGAATGTGTCCTTAGACTGTTCTTGCTGTCTCTGGTCTTGCTGAAATTATGCACTCAGAGTCTGTCACTTTTCAGGACACCCCTACTCCTATAGGTGCAAAACAAAGAGTTAGGACCAAGTGGATGGGCCAAGAATGTGAAGGGGATAGGACCTGGTACTGCATTATATGGACAGGTGATGAATAATAGAATATATAATAATAAATAAATAATAGAAGCAACTCTCTGTGTAACACAGTACAGTTCAACACTTCTCTGAAACAGTGTAAAAATGTCTGTGTAAAAGCAGCCTTCACCTTGGGGCCTTCACCTGCAGGCGACCACAGCATGACAGCTCAGATGTCATGTTTGCACACCTTGCTGCTCTTGATAGTCTGTGAACATGCTGTTTAATATTACTGACACCACACTCAGACATGAAGACATTCCGTGCAGTTTATTCAGTCCTTCCCTTCACATTCAGTATCTTAAACATTACAGGATTTTAAAAATCAAATAAACTGTTACAGGTAGAGACAAAGGCCACAAAGGTCACACAAAGGTCTCTGTTTACTGATGTAACTAGCCACCTGCAGAGCTCTCTCAGAGCCTCTAAATATGAAAGATAGTACTTCTGTTTCTCAGGCATTTATGAGAATTTACTTCAAAAGCTTAGAAAACCATTCATACTATAATCGATACTTTGGGTACAGCAGGCTGTATGAAGTATGTCTCTGCTGAATAAATAAAAAGTAAAACACTGGACAAATGGCATCATTTGACAGATACAGCGATGTTATGTTTTTGAAGCAAAAAGCTGAAGAAAAAGAATAAAAAAAATGTACTCATCAAAAAATTGCTGAGTATAGACAAAAGACAAAATGAAGAGTCTCTACTTCAGTTTCCAGCTGGAGGCATCATTTTTGCAGTTTTCAGCAAAGCCATCTTCTCAGCAACCCCATGAAGAGAAACCATACGATTGCTGTTAATGCCTGAGGGAAGGGAGGATTGCTAATGTAAAGGAAGCAACTTCCTTTTCCTGAAGCTAATAGCAAAATGAGGCACAGGTGTAAGGAGAGCAGCTTTTACAGAAAAGAAACTTTCTTTGGCAGATTTTTACAATATCGATACACAAATGTTATTATAAATGCTTAAAAATGACGATCAGCCACAACATTAATACTACCTGGTCTCTTAAAGTGGATAGGTGTTAGAAAGTGAAGACTGACAGCTGCAGTGACAGATCAGTGTATACAGTATGAAAAAAAGTAAGTGAACTATTTCCTGGTTTAATGCATTATGAAATGTGACCATAATCATCAATATAAAAGACAGTATTCTGTCACAATTCCTGCCCGTCTCCTGTTTATGTCAGTTTTCACTGGATTTCACATTTCCCCTGATTATTTTCACCTATTCTGTCACATCTGATAACACGCACCTGTCGACTCTGCACCTGCCGACTCTGCATTCAGCTTGGGACGCCCCAACCCCAGGTTCCCGGCCTGCACTACCCCAGCTCTGCAGGGAAAGCTCCTGGTTCCGGTTCGTCACTCGACTGTTCCTGGTTCCTGTTCGTCACTCGTCTGTTCCTGGTTCATGTTCGTCACTCATGTGTTCCTGATCCCTGGCATCACTCCGTTCCTGCTCCTTACCTCCACTAGTCTGCTCCGTTCCTGCTCCTTACCTCCACTAGTCTGCTCCGTTCCTGCTCCTTACCTTCACTAGTCTGCTCCGTTCCTGCTCCTTACCTCCACTAGTCTGCTCCGTTCCTGCTCCTTACCTTCACTAGTCTGCTCCGTTCCTGGTTCCAGTGATTATTCCTGTGTGCCCCCCGGTTTCCAGTCCACACGACCACCTGTTGCATCATCTCCACTACCTTTCTTATTATAAAACTCTTCACAACCTCACTTCTCTTGTCTGACTGCTTCATGGGTCCATAGCCATAACGTGACATATTCTTAAACTTATATAACAAATAGTCATGTTCTTTATTAAACACACATTAAACATAGACGTTGATGGTTGGAAAAGTAAGCACAAAACACTGGCCTTCTTCAATCTTGAAGTCAGGTGTTAGCAAACCTTGTGTCCAGTCAATAAAATGCGAATAGAGATGTGGTTTAGAACATCTTGAATTTCAGTGCCTATTCACATGCAGATGTTCACCTACGATCAAGACTTGATTTGCATGTAGCTGGAAAGGGTCTGATAGGGTGCAGATATAAGATAAGATTGGAGGACTCAATGGAGCTAGTTAAGTTACGTGTTATATTATGCCAAATCCACTTTTAGTCATTTTTATGGCTTTCTGGTGTTGACAGACATAAACCAGTGGACCCCCTGTTTTCCATCCATTCTCTGAACCCCTTAGTCCCCGTAGGGGAGGTGTGCATGCTGGAGCCAGCTGTCATTGGGCAAGAGGTGGGGGACAGGTCACCAGTCCACCACAGGGCCACATATAGACAAAGACAACTATTCACACTCTCACCTATGGGCAATTTAGAGTCTCCAGTTAACCTGACTGCATGTCTTTGGACTGTGGGAGGAAGCCAAGGTGTTCAGAGAGAACCCATGCAAACAGGGAAGAACATGCACACTCCACACAGAAAGACCCTGGCTGAGGTGACAGTGCTAACCACTACACCACCATCCATCTAGTGTGCTATTGTTTGTATTCTGTTTTTATACTAACCTGCTTCTGCATTTAGTTATTTTATACCTGTGCCCCTATATTCACTATGAATAGTTTTTGAACCTGTTAATAATTCTTAACCTCACAAAGTCTATAACAGACTTTAGCAGAACAGCTGATTTATTTGAAACTGACTTCACAGTAAGTAGATTAGAAGTAATGATTTAATTGAAAGTAATTTTTTGTACTTTGTTTAAATCAAGTTTTTAAGTTACAGTAACTACATTTTATTTTTATTTGGTGTTATCATACTTTCAAGTGAAACATTTAGGTTGATGCATGTCAGAGAGTTTCTGACAAACATTTTTGTGGTGACCGAAAGTGAATTCACAGTTCAATTTAAATTTGAATAAAAATATGAATCTAATTTATGCATTTTTTTTAAACAAAGGTTTGCTTTCATTGCTGCTAACATCTAAAATTGTGTCTTTTTGTTTGTAATTTCTCGTCATGCCGCTGGATGGAGACAGTGTAACAGAATCTGTAACGGAAACACTTCTGCCCTTTGATGCATGTTTCATGTTTGTTAGGAGGAATTTGGTAGAAAAAGTAGAAGAAAAAAAAAAGCAGCTGCAGGTCAATTTAAATTGGCATCAATAAAAATAGCAGCACATGCAGTATAACTCCCAGCCACAAATGTATTATCATAGTAAAACAGTAAAACTTTACTAAAATCTTTCCATATAAGTCGGATTTTCGTCAGATGTTTCAGAATAACTTAAAATTGAATCCTGCACTCTTACCCATAGACACCAATAAAACTTTATGGTGGCCATCCTACCCAGCTTGACAATGGCAACTAACAATGAAATTAGTATGCAATACATAACAGAATTATTATGATTTTCATGGCCTTAATTCAAAATACCCTCCAAATAAATAAAACCAGAAGCAGCATCGAAGCCAAAGTTCCATAACATCTCAAAAACTCCCATTGGTTTAAAATCAACCCGGGGTCACATACAGCGAAATATGATTGGCCCGCCGCAGCGCCAATCACTCTCCTCATCGTTAGCTTGTACAAATCATAGAGAATAGATCGAGAACCAGATGCGGAACAGGGAGAGGATAGTGGGCATACAGAGTTAGAGGGGCAGACGACTGTTGCCCTTCATCTTTTCAGCACAACTGTATACTGCAGTAGCTACGTTATATTATTTTTCACTTGGACTGAGACATACAGTGAACCGCTGGGAAGATGGCGCAGCCAGACGGAAAGAAAATATTCTTTGAGAACCTGTCGGGTGCGGGGAAAGCCATCGCTGTGCTGACGAGCGGAGGAGATGCTCAAGGTAAAGTGTGGAGTGACAGTTCCGCAGATACCAGTATTATTAGTGTGGGCAGGCCGCAGAGGGCGAAAATACACACCGTCAGCTGTGTGATGCTGGACTGCTCGTGAAGTGGCATGACTTAATTTGTAAAAACATTGCGCAATAGCCAAAGAGACCGGAGAAAAACCTTGATTTTATGAGCGTTCTTACAGGAAGTTAGCATGCTAACACATGAAACAGCCGGCTAACTCGCTAACAGCATCCTTTGGTATCGATTTGATGGCATGTAAGTGCTGCTGCGCACCATGACATCAGCTTCAGAGCTGCCAAGGTCAAACTGCGACGTGTTTTCATATTTTATTATACTGCATTAACTACACCGTATGTTCATACGGTCCAGTCTTTAATAGTACATCCTAACTGGCGAGATGTTATTTCACATTTAAATTAGCATAAGGCAGTGACAAGCATCAAGGTACAGGCCACTGCAGCCTCGTAAGTTGCTTGTCGATGTGTAAGTCAAAGTAGTTAGGAGCAAAAGCAGAACATAAAGATGGTACCCCCCACACAGCTGTCTTAGCGTGATGATCATCAGTGAGGAGAGAGTGGGCAGTAGATGGCACAGTGTGGCCCGGAGGTGGGATGCCTGTGTCCTGTGTACGTGATGAGCGGCATACATCCCTGCTCAGTCTGTCTTAGTCAGCCCTGCGTCACAGAGGAAACCCTGGTCACGTGCTCACCGGCTCGTCTCCTCATTGGTCACCAAGTCATTCACGCTGTTTAACTACATTTTAATAGCGAAGAAGTGAAATTTAATCTGACATTCGCTGCAACCGCCATTGTTTTTTAATCGCTTAAAATCATGTTTCAGTTTCAGTTTGCTAACATTAGTGGCTGACAGTAACTAAGTACCTTTACTCAAGTACTCAGTTTTGAAATATTTCTACTTTATTTAAGTGGCAAATACTGTAGTTTTACTCGTACATTTATTTGTTCACCAAGCTTCATATTAACGTAATGAACATGATAAATCATTAGTATTTGTGATCAAATAATATGTAATTCACTGATGTGAAATGAGCCATTACGTATAAATAGTACTTGTACTTTTGCTATTGTCTTCTGTTCCATGAAAAAGTGTGTGTGTGTGTGTGTGTGTGTGTGTGTGTGTGTGTGTATAGACTTGGCTTAGGTCTTTCACTCAGTCTGCATGAGAAGGTGTCAGTCATGCAGAATGTGATTATCTACTCGAGAACTGGAAACCACATCAATGTTCTGTCTTCTGTGTTTTCCAGAGAATGTCATTAAACCAGGCTGTATATTTGAACATTATGTAACAACACTAAAATCATGGTCTGTCTTTCCCTTTTGGATGTGTTTCTTTTATTACTGACATCCCTGCTGCCTCTGAGGCCTAAACATTGTGTTGCTTAGTAACAGAGCTGAAGCTTTCACCAGCTTGTGCAGGGAAACTCTGCCCTTTTCTCCTGTTGATTCTGTCTTATCCAGCAGGCCAAGTTTTTGCCCACATTATCTGCATAGTCTGCGTTTGAAGCTAACGTGCCATTGACATTCATGTCACAGACCAGTGAGTGACTGGTTAGTTCACTTTGACTCACTACACAGTTTCTAAGAGGCTGCTGGAGGAGCTCAGAATGAAAATGCCCAAAAATGGCCATGTGCTGTGGCCACAAGAAAATGCGGCCTATACCAGATATAAAGGCCTCATACTGTCACACAGACGCACACTGTCACACAAACACAGCACAGAGAGGGTATTATAGTGTAGTTAAAATTAAAGCTGAAGTTCTTTGTGTCTGAGATGAAATAAATGTCCATGCAGCTTAAACCATGGAACATCCGTTTTAATCAGGATTTCACAGTGATTTTCTACAGTTAAAGCTGTATGTTTTAAAGTTCACTCATCACAGCCTTGTCATGTTGTACAAAGTTTACCTTATGGTTAAGAGGTCTTTGTTTATCGATTTCTTACTTTTTCAGGGATGAATGCTGCTGTACGAGCTGTGGTCCGAATGGGGTTATATGTGGGAGCAAAAGTCTATTTCATTCATGAGGTAAGCCCATGTTTTTCAGTGATCACTGTAAAGGCCTAAATATAGCAAGAAAACCTGACAATCATCTCATGCACAGCAATTAGGGATGCACTGCACCTTTTTCAATTCTGATACCTATCTGTTTATCTGTATACTGTGTACCCTGCCTTATGGATGACAATTAATGCATCAATCTGGTCTTAAACATTGCTTAATGCCTAATGTAAGAGATTAACATATATATATATAAATTCAATGAAATATTATTTATTATCAGTCGTGCCCCAGCAGCAACTTGGTCCATCTGTCAAAACAAACAGGAATCAAATGTCCTTCTAAGCATTTAGTGCAAACAGAAATTCAAAAAGAAATATATTCGTCAGATATGCATTTAACACATTTACACAATATTCAGGTGAGCTACATGTGAGAATATTAATATGTGAGTCAGTTAGACCTGAGGTTACCTAGACTTCATGATGTGAGCCCCCCCTAATATGCCCGCTGTTGCACATCCCAGATAGATTGATACCCAATCTAGCACTTTAGGGGCCGATATCCGATATTATGCTGAACTCTTGAGGTACTAAAAAGAGTACACACTTAAAACACAACTCATGTACTGCATGAGACACGACAGACATATCTGAAGCAGTGACAAGTATTTTAAATCAGTGTATTTTGTGAAAGAAGTTCTGCAGGGATGCACATGTTGGAGGAGATTTGGCTGAAGCATGTCCTTCGTGCTCATCCTCTGACCCCAGTGCATCTGTGTATGTTGCGTGCTGTTACATAACTGACTCGAGGCTTTAGCAGATGCCTTATGAAACTCTTCTCTCTCAGGTACCACAGACTTTGCTACTGAATGACACGTATGACTCGGGACGTTCATGAATGCCCTGTGTCTTTGCATTAGATTTAGATGTTATTTTTAGCTGGAGTGATGATGACTTGCTGTTGCAGTTTGACCTACAGCTGTGAGCCTGACGTTGTCATGCATGTCATGCAAATCCCTTGTGTTTATGTACTAAGAAGCTTATTATTTATTTTTCAGGGATATCAGGGTATGGTGGATGGTGGGGATAACATAAGGGAGGCCTCATGGGAGAGTGTCTCCAGCATGCTACAAGTGGTGAGTAATTATAATGGGCAAGATTCCACACATTTGATGTACTGGATGTAGGGCCACTAGAAGCAAGTCTCATCTGCTGTTTTCTGTTCTAGAATGAAACACTGTAAATAAAAATTAAAATTTTCTTCTCTGTCTCAGACTTTTAATCGCCTTTTAGTGTAGTAGAAGAGCTGAAAGATAGGGTGTTTTTGTGGTTACAGCAGCCAGTGTGTGTATTTATCAGCAATGTTTGCTGGGTGTCACTCAAGCCAGTTCTGAACCAAAGCCACATGTCTAAAAGTCAAAGGGAAACAAACACTGAAGTGTTCACACTTGTTGGTGCCAGGGTGGGACCGTTATTGGCAGTGCCCGCTGCAAAGAGTTTCGCACCCATGAGGGTCGTCTGAAGGCTGCCCACAACCTGGTGCAGCGCGGCATCACCAACCTATGTGTCATCGGTGGAGATGGCAGCTTGACAGGAGCCAACCTCTTCAGGGAGGAGTGGAGTGGGCTGCTGGGGGAGCTGGTGGAGCAAGGTACTGTGGACAAATTAGTGTTGTCTTTGTCTTACCCTTTTTTTATTACGGAAAAGTGTATATATACTGCTGAAAAACAGTATCATTAACACATGCTTTTTAAATCAGAGGAACTATTGTTTTGTACAAGTCTTTTGTACAATCTGATATGGTCAGATTAAATAATAATAGGGCTGGTGCAACGCATCAACGTTATTATTTATTTTAATTGTATTCATTTGCATGCAATGTGTTGATAAGCCACAATGTTTAAATTCATGCCAAGTTATTGCAGCTCTCACCTCCCAACATGTTGAAAATGCATCTTTATCCCAAAAAAGCCCAAACAATATCGTAAATATTAGGATTCTTTACAGGGAGATAATAAAATGGTGCTCTGTGCTTTGTAAAACTGAAGTGGCCTAATGCTAACACAGCAGCACAATTGCTATGCACAAGAATCTCACAACAAAACATCCTGGGGCTCTATGACCTAAAAATGATGAGACAGCAGCGTGAGTATTTATTACAGTGGCTTTTGTCTGATTGTTGGTTGTTATCATTGCCTGAGACTCCCCAGAGCTGCAGCTAACAGCTAATGTTAACATTGTGGCAACACTGCTTTCTAGCAGATGTGCAAGTTATAAGCACTTTGTTTATGTGAACATAGGCCTATACAGTAGGACATTGACTACCACTAATGTTGCTTTGTATGGCCGTGTTAGGAACCTTTTGAAGATTAACAATATGAGCTCATTTCTGATTACAGCCAGTACTAGTCACATTAGCATTAGTCACAGCCCAAAAGGCTGCACCTGCCCCACAGTGGCAGAATATAGTAGACAAGACCTTTCCTAATTAGACCTACCATGCAGACATCTTATATTTTGTGATGAATAGTATAAAGTACAATTTCAATTTTGAAAGAGTTCCCTTTCAAATTAATTTCAGTGATAAACGCATTAGATTTCAGACAGTGTTTTTGATTAGATAATTATTAATTTTAAAAAATAATCCATACATTAATCAACCAAAAAATAAACCAAATCAAATCATTGTAAGGTGCAGCTTTATTGATAAAGGTGTATCATACTGAAATGTAGTAGTAATGCATGCAGAAGCAAGGTAAAGTCACGTCATCACTCAAATACAAAATTATAATCTGACAGGTTTTGTTTTGAAAATCAGTGATGTTTCTTACAGGATAAAGAACTGATTACGTTTTTCCATGCCATCACCAGTTTAGTGCTTCACATCCTGTGATGTTATGTCAACAAACTGAAAGAGTAACCTGTCTGAAACGGTTGACATTAACCTCTCTGATCCTTCCAGGTGCGATTGAAGCTGATGCAGTTCAGAAGTACTCTGCCCTTCACATTGTGGGGATGGTGGGCTCTATTGATAATGACTTCTGTGGAACTGACATGACAATTGGAACTGACTCTGCCTTGCACAGAATCATTGAGGTGGTGGACGCAATTATGACGACTGCTCAGAGGTGAGGGTGGGGTTTAGCAGCATTGTTAGGCTTGGTGATGAGGTGAGCTTTGGTGCATGCTAAACTGATACAAAAATGAAAGAATGAAAAGGCCGTTTAAGTAATGACTATGACCGAACGGCCTATTTGTTATAAATATAAAACAGACCCACACATGTCCATATGTTTAACTGCCTACTATACTTGAATTTAACAAAGTTAAAAGGAATGAATGTAAAGAGACCTATTAATATAGAGGCATAGGAAGATAGTTAAAAACTTAAATAGAAATGTATATATGTATCATGTAACATGATATTAAAGTTATTGTTTAGTGACAACAGAAGTATTTTTAAATTAAAGTAGGATTAAACTGTAAATATTCCAAATTCTCTAAAATAACTAGTAACTAAAACTTTAAAATAAATGTACTTGAGTACATTAAGTACAATTTTGGGCTCAGAATTATAATGAAACAGAAGTATATTTCCACTTCTGGTGTTGTATTGGAATATATATTCTTAAACATATCATCACATTAGTTCCAGCACCAACTTTAAATGTGTGGTGTTGAATACGTCAGTCCTGTGTTCCATTATCAAACTGCAATGCCACAGTATGTCATTTTCTGTTCTTCTCTTTTAGTCACCAGAGGACATTTGTGTTGGAGGTCATGGGCAGACACTGTGGGTAAGAATGTGCAGACCCTAAAAGCACAAAGAAGAATGAAGGCAAACACTATCATCTGTGTTTATGTAAACAGTGGCATGTCTGTGTATGTGATCCTAGCTACCTGGCCCTGGTGAGCGCTCTGGCTTGTGGTGCTGACTGGGTGCTGATCCCTGAGATGCCCCCAGAGGACGGCTGGGAGGAGAAGATGTGTGAAAAACTATCTGCGGTAACATGATCTTTATTGTTGGCTGCAGTAAACCCAATGAACCCAGTCTCTGTGTTGCATAATGTTTCAAGTATAACTCATCAGCATTGTATTTATTTATTTCTTTTCAAGGAGTAAATTCTGACTTTATTTTCTAATCCAGTAAGACTGATATGAAGAAAAGTGTTCATTTTGTGTTGTTTCTACTTGGAAACATGTTGTTCTATGACTCAGACCCGCTCCAGGGGCACAAGGCTCAACATAATCATAGTTGCAGAAGGAGCCCTTGACAGGCATGGGAAGACTATAACCTCTAGTAATGTAAAAGATGTGAGTACCTGAGTGTAAAGAAAGGGGAAGCCAGAAGCATGGAGACCCGACTGATGCCACAATTGAACATAACCCAAGTATTCAGTACTACACTTTTCATATTTTAGGCAGTATTTAATAGTGTCACCAGTGATGACAGGCAATGAGGTTGACATGATAATGCCGATTACATAACGCTAATAGAAGCTGGGCTTTTATTAATGAAAGATTCTGTTTACAGCTCCCAGGCTGTCATCATCATCGTCTGGCCTCTGTGCTTCTGAAAGCCTATGTCACAGCCACAGTCTCAGTTTTTCTGTCATGTTGTTTTCTCCACCCACCCCTCATTATAGAATCGAGCAGGGAAGAAAAGGCTGAATATCATAATTGTAGCCGAAGGGGCGATTGATCGTAACAACAAGTCTATTACCACTGACTATATTAAGGATGTAAGTACAGAGCTTTGTGGAAGAGTGGCAAATTCCAGCTTCAAGTGCCCTTCCCTGTATGACCTCTACTTTGTACTGCTGCCCTGATGTGGCTTTAACTCTGTTGCTGTGTTTCTGGAATGCTGTATCAGACACACTTGCTAGTTTGGTAAGATGGCTTTCACAATACTAGTACTGCTGTAAGACCCTGAGCAGATCCCCTCACTAAAGCTCACCTCCAGGCATTATTCATTTATTTATTTATAACTGCTTCATACATAGTTTTGTAGAATATGTCTCAACACATTAACTGTAAATTTGCTCAGGTTTTATCCCAGTTTGGTATGACTCCACCCACTAACTTCATCTGTAAAGCATTTTATTTGCTTTTCCAGTAGCCAGCTAATTCTCATTAGCGTAGCACTTCCTGTCTGGGATATTTATTTTATTCCTGGATTTTCATAGACGTGTGATATTCGGAACAAGGTAAGAGCTCCCTTTAACATGACTGAAAAATTAGAAAGGCTTGCTTGTGGTACGCTGTTTCCCCTTCTCTCCAGCTCTTCTGTTGTGTTTGTGTGTGGTGTGTCCGTTTATGTGCATATGCACTTTTTTGCTTATACATTTATTTCACGCTGTTACTGTATTACTAATATGCATGAGATCAAGTGATACTTTTTAACATCAAAGTTCCAGTACTTAAATCTACAAAAGTATTTCCTGGTAGATGACTAATTGATTGTATTTCCGCGGCCACTACTTACACTTTATTTAATCCTCCTAGCTTGTGGTCAAATGTTTGGGTTTTGACACTCGAGTGACAATCCTGGGGCATGTGCAGAGAGGAGGGACCCCATCTGCGTTTGACCGTATCCTGGTATGTGCATCACTTAACTGGACTATATTATAAGTATAGATCAATTTGATTAAATTAACTTTAGTTTGAACAATCTTTAGGATCGCTGGCCAAATGAACATTTACACATTTTGTACATAAAGTAATCAACCAAACAATCAAAATAATTTTAAGAGTGTGGCCACACTCTAAACCCACAGTCATGTTCATGCATGTATTTTTAATTTAATTTTTATTTTGCTTTGGGAGAACATTATTTCAGGGTGGTTTGGGGGTTTGTACAATATCAGGAACCTGAAAATTCATTGTACATAATTTTAGAACCAGAACATTGTCAGATTTTTTAGATTCTTATCTCTTTGATCCATTTATAGATGAAATTCTCTATAGTATGTAAGCATGCCTACTTTTAAGCTAGTGTAGACATTATCAATGAGCTCTTCGTTTGAGGTTTCTAATAGAAGTCCAGTTGTCCATAGCATTTCCTGCTTAATCCTGTGCGTGCGAGTGCGTGCAAGGAGAAATGGCTCTAGGTTTTAGTTTAAGCACATTAACAGATTTGTGGCTCAGCACGTTAAACACTGCATCACAGGCAGCTAGCAGCAGAGGTCTTCATGTTTAACACGGGCCGACTAAAAATTGAAGCAGAGCCTTCACAGTCCAAAGTGAAAAATAAAAAAAGATATGAGAAACAAAGTTTTGTTGATGCATTTTTGTCGCTGTTTGTGTGTGTGTTTGCTCACACAGGCTAGTCGTATGGGTGTGGAGGCTGTTCTCGCCCTTCTAGAGACCACAGCCAACACACCAGCCTGTGTGGTCTCTCTGTGCGGGAACCAGTCAGTGCGCCTGCCTCTAATGGAGTGTGTACAGATGGTAAGTACAAGTGCTGGAAACAGGCCAAGACACACACACACACACACACACACACACACACACACACACACACACATTTAGAGAAGTACAGAAGTGAGCAGAGAGGGGAAAGCACATCAAACACAAGCACTCAGAAACAACTGTGCAGGACTTAGAGAGGACCGATCAGCTGGGGACACATTGGAGCTTAAGTATTATTAACAAACAGCACAGCTCATTGGCCCTGGAGTACCACTAATGTTCACAAGAGAGTCGTATTGTTTGAAATGCAGTTGTATCTGGTTAATGATTATCCAAAGCGTTCAGCAGGGTTGGCAGTGATGGCCAACACAATGTTGATGCAATCTATCGCCACAGGCACAAATAAGCATTGTTGTATTCACTTGTCATCAATGGATTTTGATTACAGAACGTATGTGTAGAAGATCATATGTTTCTGTATGTAGGCTGCGCGGAGTACATTGTATGAAATAATACTTCATTTAAATAGTAAAACACTGCTGTCTTCCTCAGACTCAAGAAGTTCAAAAGGCCATGGATGAGAAACGGTTTGAGGAGGCAGTTAAGCTTCGGGGCAGGTATGATCCAGTTCACTATATGGAAACTTTGCCATATATCTGTCTCTAATAACTGTCTTGTGTTTCCTTGCAGGAGTTTTGAAAACAATCTGAGGACTTACAAACTGCTGGCTCATCGTAAACCAGAATCCGAACTTCCAACTGTAAGCCACCTCACAACATTTTTGACATTTCCTGACAATGTGGTCAACTGACAACTTTCCTAACATACAGCAATGCTTACACAGAGACGCACTGAGAGTTTTTATGCACACGGTAGCAGTCCCCTTTATGCCTGGATTGCAGGTTATTTTTAGATAATAACAAGCCTCCCCAAGCCACTGATGTTTAATTTTTTATTACACTGTCAACAGGATCTGCCTACAAATAATGACTCAGCAGCAGCAGCCATGACACACCGCTCATTTCAGACAAGGATGTACAAGGCTCACTTACTGAGTCAAGTATTCCTGCAAATGTGTTTGGTGTGAGCTTGGCCCAAACTGTGTAATGTGACTACTTGTGTACTAGTTTATCCTGGCATCCTTTAGATATGACAGAGAAATTTGTTATACATGTGCTCGGATGCCTGTAATTACAGCCATCAGTCTCTTCATCTGATGCTTGGGTGGTTCAGTGTTATTCTGCTATGCAGTGATGGCAGATGACACCTGGCTATGTGCTGTGGTATGATAGTCTGATAGTCTTGCTGTGGCTCCAAAGGAGATTGATCAGACAGAGACTAATAGGGCTGCAATTAATAACTATTTTGATGGTTAACTAATAAATTGATTATTCAAACAAATAATCAACTATTTGCGTTATGAATTACACATATTCAGCTATCAGCTTTGACTTTTTGCCAAAGAATCATTGAGTCAGAAGTGGCTGTACAAACCCCACAAGTCGACTCTGTTGATTATCAGAGTTCAGGCCATCATCATTTAGAAGAACTGTGATTACTTTATTTCAGCCGACAGCAGCTGAGACGATTTAGACTTAGACCTCAAGTTGGCTGTAGAAGAATGCTTGGAAAAACTGTCTCCAACTAGTTGGCAACTTAATTTGTCTGGTCATCCCTTTTTGTCAATTAAATCAACTAATCATTATCCCAAGTGAGGTGCATATGCAACCTGACAAACCACATTTAATGTCCACATGTGTGTCTCATCTCAGAGTAACTTCAACGTGGCGGTGCTGAATGTTGGTGCCCCTGCAGCGGGAATGAACGCTGCCGTCCGCTCGGCTGTCAGGGTGGGCATCTCTGAGGGCCACAAAATGTTTGCTGTCAGTGACGGGTTTGAGGGATTCTCCAAAGGACAGGTGGGTACTGAAGCACTGATTTACTGGTATGTTTTTCCCCGATCTGGCATGTGATTAAAATGTACCAGGGAAATCATCGAATTAAGGTGATCCCATGTATTCATAAAAAAATTACCAAAACTGCTTAATAAAATCTGTTAGTTAAAGTCAAATTTCAGTCAATAACTTACAGAGAATTGGATTAGCTTGTTTGAGCGTCAGGCGGCACACAATCACCGTTAGTTCTCCGAAAGAAGAATAATCAGGGACACTCTGGAGATAATCTGTCCAGATTAATGTAAACCAATTTCCCCAAACAAACTCCCCCTCCTCTGCCAGTGCAGTAGCACATTAACACTGAAACATAATCTTGCTTTGAATGAAAAGAAACAACAGAGTGTAGCAGGCATGTGCATGATATTTATGGGGAAACCTGTGCAGTGTAAAACTGCAGCATAACCTGTAATCTCATTCTCTTTTCCTCTTTGAGACTGGCAAATCTGGTTTCACACACTTGTCCTCTATCATCTATTGGCCTTCCACTAGTAAAAATCTTTTCAATCGACATTTGTGTTATTTAAAGTAGTGCCCTTAGCAAAAGATTTTAAGCCATGTACCTTCATCAAAATGTCTCCAGAATCAATGGGTATCTAAAGGAGCAGTTCTAACTGAGAACTAAAAAGTTGAGATCAGCAAAACACCTATACTTTTAAAATGTAGTGAGACCCTAGTGTGAGAAAATACAGAACAGTGGTGACAGGCTTTGAGTGTTTTAGGGTTTGTGGTAAATGAACCTACCACACTATATAGTAGAAACAATTTTGAATATTATTATATACTGATTTTTAACAACCAGATTTGGATAATGGGATATTGTGGGCCCTTCAGTAAGGTATCTAAGAATGTTGTTGTGTGCTCCCCTCAGATCAAAGAGATTAAATGGGGTGATGTTGGAGGATGGACAGGACAAGGTGGATCTCTGCTGGGAACCAAAAGGTGGAGTCATGAAATGTTGACCAACTGTTAGCAGTAACATGATTCAAACCTAAAGATAAAGTCAATGCTGCTTACTCGCAGTCCTAATTGTGTGTCTTCTCCTGCTGCTTCCTGTCTTCAGAACACTTCCTGCAAAGCACGTTGAGAAAATAGCTGAGCAGATACGAAAGCACAACATAAATGCTCTGCTAGTTATTGGTGGATTTGAGGTATGTTTGAAACTCTTTTACCTCACATGATGTAATTTTGATGATGTGGCTACATTCTTATTTTTGAGTTTATCCAAAGCCTGTTAACTCTGCAGTTTAAAGTAAGGCCAATTCTTTGTGATAAATAGCAATATCAGTATTTTTTTTCTAATGCAGTTAAATATAGTCTAAGTTGTTATTACTGATGTGCACATGTAATTTTTCTTTCCATCAGTTTTAACCCATTTTATGTCAGCACACCTACTATAGTCATAGTCATATACATGATCATGAGTCATGCAGCAGTAGAGCTAATGATAGTAACTCCTGCATAAAATTGGTTCATTGCTGATCTTCAGTGATTTAAATATAAAAAGAAATTATCTGTAATATGAATCTTGTCAGTGGTTTAAGTAAAACTGAAATATAAATCAATCATTCCATTTCATTTGGAAACAGAACATCTGCTTTTTCCAGCCATTCCATGCACTCCTGTTTAGATGCCCACCAGCTTTAATCTTTCTGTTCTGATGTATGGAAGTAAATGAGTTGTGAGTGGGTGTGCATGTGAGTGTGGAGTGGTACCTGTCTGTTTCGCTGCTGTCCGTTGTGATAGACCTGGCTCCTCCCCTTGGCACCCTCCACTTTTGTCTCACCCTTCCTTGTGGCAAGTAGCACCTCTCAACCAAATCAACCTGCCAAGAGTTCCACCATTACCCACACTAAAGCCCTTGGCTCTGCCCTGCAGGCCTTCCTGTCACTGCTGGAACTGTTAACGGCGCGCACGAAATATGACGAGTTCTGTGTGCCCATGGTCATGGTCCCAGCCACTGTCTCCAACAATGTGCCGGGCTCAGACCTCAGCATTGGCGCTGACACGGCTTTGAATGCCATCACTAGTGTAAGTGATGGAGTTGGCACATTCACACACACACAAGTGGACTAGCACTAAATCCACAAACATGCTCACGTAGCCAGCCAGTCGTGTTTCAAGAAGGGGGAAGTCGCTCACTCAGTCAAGTTACCAGCATGTCAGTGGAGTCATTTGAAGAAATTCCTGTGAATTGGTCATTCGTATTTGGTTAATAAAAACTGAACCAGACAAACATATTGAGTCACAGTCAGTACTGTGCAGCATGACTGGTAAAGGTAAAGCCAAGTTGCTGAGCAGCTTCCCTCCCTTCCCAAACAGGTAAGTGAATGTGTGACAACACAGAGGCATGCTGTGAGGTGCACAAGTGTCGTGACTGCCGCGTGTTTGCTCTGTCTGCTCTGTCTGCTCTTCTTCCTGACTGTGTGTTTGTGTTTGCCCTCCCATTCGGATAAATCAATATGAGTGCAGTACCGTTAACATGTGCTCCATTGTTTATACTGTATCTATGGCATCAACAGCTTAGTAATAATGTTGCAATAGTGGGGAAATATCTTGGCAATAATAAGAAAATAGCAGGATAATATCTGGGTAATTGCAATATCTCACCAAGTAATATTATGCTAATTACTGAAGTAATAAGCAGGTAATAGGTTGGTATAAGCAATCAGGGTAATTTTTGATCCGACCACATTTTTCTGTCTGAACCTAGACTGTGGTGGCCAAACCAGAGGGGCGTAATGTGTTTCATGTACAAACCCAATGCAGTTAGGTTTGTGCTGTGCTTTTTCTCCAGAAACAATATAGCCACCTCACTATTTTAATTTTAATAGAACTTTAGATTAGTCTAAAAAAGGTGCATGCATTCATGTGGTCTGTTTTTATAAGACAAAATATAAAAAAAGTTATGCCTTTTAGCCTAAAGTTTCATCTATGCTACTGAACCTGAATATGATTTCTACATTTCTGTCTGAAGCCTTTGGTAAAGACAGTCTTCGCCAGATTCAGTTCTGGCATCCACGCTTTAAATAGTGGGCCAAAACCACACAGGTAATACCTTTTATTGCTTTAGTCCTAAATTGCACTGGTGACTTCCAACATATCACTTTACAAAATTTTATTATTAACATAATATTGCTTTGTTAGCACCAAAGTAGAATTTCTATTACCTTGTAGTAACTTCTTACCCCACTATTAAATGATGTAAAGTGACACTAATGAATTTAATAATGCCCCTAGTAACATGATTGATTAACTTTACATAAGTGTAACATTCTTTGTGCCAAGAATAATAAAGCATTTTAGAAACTTACATGTATATAACCCTAAGACTAAGGAATCTTAAATGTTGATGTAAAATAGAACCAGCCACCAGTGTCTTCATTTCCTCATCCTCCTCCTGTGCATTCAGACTCTATCAGTGCTTGTCCCCACTGCATGCACGCTTCCACAGCTGATATGTCATCATGCTGTTGGCCTGTGCACTTGCACTGCATTGAGCTACTGAGGCTCAGGAACACACAAACTTTTTTTTTTTTACTTTTCTTTTACTTTTTAGTTTTCTTATCGGTCTTTCCTTTCTATTTCCATTTTAAGTTTTATCTATACCTCTGTATTTGCACTTCTGTCCTCCCCTCGTTTCTGCCAAAGGGAAGCCATAGCTGCTATCACACGGAAAGAGTCGGAATGGCAGGATACACTCAAGCAAACTGAGAGAGCTTCACCTCTCTCTCAGTGGCTGACTTTCTAATGCGTTTTCATATACTGCCGCTTCAGGCGTTAGAGTGTCTGCTGCAGCTGTATGAAGCTCGTGCTACCTATGAGGAGTTTTGCATCCCGATGTGTATGCTGCCTGCCACCATAAGTAACAATGTACCCGGCACAGATCTAAGTATCGGGGCAGACACGGCCCTGAATGCCATCGTGGAGGTAAGGCAGTCGAACCACCGCCGGCACAGCTTTGAGTGCTTTATTCAAAATGCTTATGCAAAGACAATGAAAATGTGATATCAAGTATCAGCTAAAGGTCCAGTGCTAACAGTCAGACTGTCAGGTCACAAGCAGCATTACTGACGCTCCGTGTTCTAGAGTGTAACAGCCAATTACAGAACTTTAACCATAACTTTAAGTTTGCTGACTATATTTTTAACATCAATCTCAGACAATAACTTTAAGAACTTTAACCCATACAGTGAATATTTGTGGTGCACTTTACTGATTTTACACATCTAGTTTCAATTGATGTATCATCATGAGTACTATTCAGCCCGAGACTGTTTGTAACACAAAGCAATGCTACAAACTGATGTGGTATTTTAGAGATGTGGATACAAAGTATTTAGGGTCTAATAAAAGATCAAAAATGCATTATAGGATCCAGTGTTATTGGGGATTGACTCTTGTTAAGAGTTTGACTGTTCTTTTATAAAGCCCCAGTGTGCAAGGTATCTGAATCTACATCACCACTCCGCTATGCTCATGTACCATTTGTTACTCCGTCCCACACTTGGCACCGTCCTTCAGGTATTATCAAATTACAATAAATAAAAACCTCCAAAATGTGCTGATCAAGTTAAAATTGTCTGACTTCACGGGAGTCGCTGATAGCACATTTTGGAACATAATTCTACTGAAAAGAAAACATTCAACAAATGTAACTGTAGCTTTAATATTATACTAAATAGCTGGAGGACCCCTTTAACACTAAGGAGTGACATGAAAGTTGTGAAACTCTGACTGTGAACTGATATCAAACTGGTTGTCAGCACTGGACTATCAAAATCAAGTTTTGTCATCAGAAAAACTACAGAAAATTACAAATTTCTTCTTTAAAAAATTAATGTATAGTATAATGTGTTTCACATTTGAACTGTAAATGTTTGTAGTTGACCACTTGATATGCTCTCTCACCCTTATGCAGGCTCCGGTCTCTAACTGGTGAAAGCAGCATTTTAGCCTGAATCTGCCTGAATTATTTAAATGTAACAGGTCGTGATAAATGAGCACATTGGCTTTGAAACGAGTGATCTGCTGGTGTTTTATTGTGTGAAATGTATTTAAAAGATCTGACCTTGCTTGCTTGATCTGATGTTGACACACATTTAACTAGAGCGAGCTCAGACACATCCACAGATTCTAACAATACTTCACTTTTAGGAATTACCAAATATGTACATACATGTAGCGAATACTTAAAATATATGTTCTAACATTGTGAGCTTATGTGCATGTATCAGACTTGTGACAGAATTAAGCAGTCGGCCAGCGGCACCAAGAGACGCGTGTTCATCATCGAGACCATGGGAGGCTACTGTGGCTACCTGGCCACTGTAGGAGGCCTGGCTGCTGGAGCTGATGCTGCTTACATCTATGAGGAGGCCTTTGACATCAGAGACCTGCAGGTGACACATTATTACTTAGTACTATACACACATCAACATGAATGTTGTTAAAGTTTGAAGCTCAGTTCCTAACAGGCCATGTCTTGTATTGTCCACTAGATGGCAGTCAGTCCTCATTGTAAGTGTACTCTCAGTGTATGACATGTGCAGTACTGTGCCTCTTTCCACAGGCCAATGTTGAACATCTGACAGAGAAAATGAAGACAAGCATTCAAAGAGGACTTGTCCTCAGGTAGGACAATCTTCAGTGTATGAGCTGTTAACAACAATAATTCTACTTGTAGCAGAATGAGTCATGCTGCTGTACTGAGGTGACATGTTTCTTCCTCACAAAAAATATTGTTTTGTATCATATGACAAAAAAAATGTTATTCTTGATCTGCTGTATGCCAATTTAATATGTGCATACATTTCCCCCCACTTGGTGTATCAGACCACAACCTAATACACCTGTTACCAGCATACAAGTCAATAGCAAATCAGCAGTCAGCTATTAAGCAGTATCAAAAGGTTTGTTGTAGGAGGCTGAGGAAATCCTGCAGGAGGACATTAAAGGCCTCACTCACTGCATGTCTACATGACTACATTCGCTTCTGTGAGGACAGTATTGTACCATCTAAAAAAGTCATTTCCAGTTATTGAGCAAGGCAAAACATATGTACAGAGACAGTAGTGAGGATAAGATGAGTCAGAATAACATCAAAGAGGTGTGGAATGGGATCAAGACAATGACAGGTCACAAGAAACAACACACTGTTGTGAAATAAGCCCCAGAGTTTACTAATAAGCTAAACCTGCTGTTTTCACACCTCTGCTGGTTACTCTGGGTCAACAAACACCATTCCTTCCACCTCCAACACCCTGACTGATGGCTCTATCTCTACACATCATCCCTTCATCCAGTCAGGTCTTATGTAGATGACAACAGTCTTCAATATCGTCCTTCCTCCCAGTAACACCAGTAACACATCTGCCATTTCCACTGCTGCTTCTACAGAGTTTCAGCAGGCAGCAATGATACACACCCCACAGTCAGCCTCTCTGTCACCACTTCCACCATCTTATCCAGCATCCCCAATACAGCATACAACAGACAAACTAAGCAAAGGGACCTGATGACATCAACCCTAGAATACTCAAAGTGTGTGCTGGACATTTGCAGTGGTTCTTCAGCAGTTATTCAACCTCACTCTGGCTGAAAAAAGTTCCCAATTACATTTTACAGTGCAATAGATTAATATAAAAACATTACATTATTGCAAAAAAAGCCACCCCTGTGCTCTGGGGGTGCTCTGGTAGCTAACATCACATGTCATGAAGACAGAGACAGGTTCTGCAGCACCTGAGGTCCCAGGTGTCATACTACCTGCAGTTTGCATATCAGGCACTCATCAGGATTCCATCATATCCCTACAGCACAGAACATACTCCCACCTGGAGGCAGAGCAGCACTGTGAGAGTCACATTGATGACTTCTCTAGTGCCTTCAACACCATCCAGCTCCACCTACTTGCTGCAGAAAATGCAGGTTCACACACTGTGCAGTGGATCACAGACTACCTCACTGGGCGACCACAGTTTGTTTTCTTAGCTGCCTGTGTATCTGAGGTGGTGATGAGCAGTACAGGTGCACCTCAAGGAACTGTACTGGCACCATTCCTGTTTACACTCTACACCTCTGACTTTTGCTACAAGGCAGGAACCTGCCACCTACAAAAGTTCTCTGATGACTCCTCAGCTGTCAGCTGCTTCAGTAATAATAACAATGAGGAGTACGGACACCTGATAGAGAGCTTTGTTAAGTGATGCAGGACCGGCTTAAAGCTCAACATCAGTAAAACCAAAGAACTGGTGGTGGATTTCAGAAAGACCAGGAAGTTCCACTCAACATCCTGGGAGAGGATGTAGAGTATATTGTAGTCCATATCAACAACAAACTAGACTGGACTTCAGATGGTCTTTTGTGCCTAATGCCATAAGACTGTGCAACAAAATGTGTGCACCATCTCATTATTAATTCAAACAATTCCATTCATAATTTTTTTTAATTTTTATGTTGCTGTAACAAGTAAATTTCGCCATTGGGGATTATTAAAGTTTGATCTTATGATTTCCACAAGGTAAAATACGATGGTTGTTCTGGCCTTTTAAGCTCTAGCACAGTATTGTCAGCAGCTTGCACAGTAAATGCTAATTTTCTGATATCAGAATAATATAAACACAAACTTAAAATGACATTCCTGTACTGTACATCTGGATGGGTGAATGCAGTCTCAGATGTTTGTTCTGTTTCACTGTGTTTTTGTAGGAATGAGAACAGTAATGAAAACTACACCACCGACTTTATCTACCAGCTGTACTCTGAAGAAGGGAAGGGAGTGTTTGATTGTAGGAAGAATGTCCTGGGACACATGCAGCAGGTAGGCATTGCCACACTGGTTACATTTCATACTGACTGGTAGCACTGTGGTCACAGTGTGTGTTGGTGTGTTATGGCTTTGTGTGTCTGTGTCTGTAAGGATAAATCAGGATAAATAACGTCACTTTAAGCAATACATAATAATAACAAATGCTTAGGAATAAAACATTTAAATCTAATACTAAAGGCATATTTTGGAGAGTGGCTGCTAAAATGTTGCACTGGGTCGACCTGTCAATTCCTTTGAAAGGGAGGAGCCCCATCTCCATTTGATCGTAACTTTGGGACCAAGATCTCCGCCAAGGCGATGCAGTGGATTTCCAAAAAGCTGGTGGAGACGTTCAGACAGGGTAAGGTTCACATTTCACTGCCGTGAAAACACTTGCGGTGGCTGATTCTTCCTCCTTGCACAGGTATGGCTGTTGAAATGCAGACCTTTACCAGATCTGTCATGGAGTCACTCTTGATGTATTTTGGTCATGTCTAGGGAAATAAATTATTGAAGATTGTTACAAACATCAATGTAACAAAGTAATGAGAAAGCTTATTGAATGTACTCACACCTTCTATTTTTAACAGATACTTTAACAACTGAATGATGTGTGATACTTGTGATCATTTAAGTTTTAAAACCAGACTGCATGTGTATAAATTCTAATTAAAGTTAAAACTCTGTTTTTTGTCTATTTCTCAAACACTTGGATGACATAAGATGAAGGTAAATCTTTTTTTTCCTCCATGCTGGCTCCATGACCGTCTATGTGTTTATATTTAGCTCCATGTTCCTGCCTGCCATTTTCCCTCTGTCATATCTTAGAGAAACACACAGCCTCTCTGGGCATGTGTGGGGTACAGCTATGATGTGTCAGTGTCTTACATGTGTCAGCGGCCACCAGGCCACACTAGTCCAGTCCACAAGTCATGTGGTATAGTTGGATAATTGTCCAAGCATGAGCTGAATGAGTAACACACACATTACTTTTTCCTACTTTGCTCCCACATTTCTTGTATGTCTGTGACGCTTTATGATGCTTCAGTTGCTTTTTAATAGTGACAGTTTTAAATCATAACATCACTGAGTTCAGTGAGGTTTTCTAATGCACCACACAGTTATAATCATCCTCTAAATCCATCCACAGCACTTTACAGTCTTCAACATAGCCACTAGTTGAAAGAAATAGTCATCATCACTCTGTACAACCCCTCATACACTGCAGAATGTTAAGTCTATGTATTATATGTTTGCAAGCAAAAACTGCTAGCTGAAGCACATTTGTTTCTACCTCTGACTGCTGCTGTGTTTCCCTGTAGGCCGGGTGTTTGCCAACAGCGAAGATACTTGCTGTCTGCTCGGGATGCGTCGCAGGGCTCTGGTCTTTCAGCCTGTTGTACAACTCAAGGAGCAAACTGACTTTGTGTACGTATCACATTTACTGAATTTTACAAAGAAGCTGGTGGTTTTCCACATTTTTGTTATTGTCAACAAAACCCATAAAAGACTGATAAATAATACTCACTGCAACATCTGTGAATGTAGAACACTACCTTGGGTTGTCTGTTTGTGCCATAGAGATGTGTGAAAAACATATCTGTGAGTCACACCAGTGCATTGCACAACATGTTTCTTCCTCAAATAAAATGTGACTATAATATTTGCTCCAAATGCAGAGACTGACCATCACTTTTTGGACGTGAGTCTGTCCTGGAGAAGTTATAATTGTTTTCAGCTATATTTAAAACTAAAATTAAAGTCAAGACATTGCTGAGATTTTCTTGTCTGCCTGCAGTCACAGGATCCCTAAGGAGCAGTGGTGGCTGAAGCTGCGTCCCCTCATGAAGATCCTGGCTAAGTACAAGAC
>OMLM01009245.1:37775-59252 GCA_900302695.1 Helostoma temminkii | reverse complement strand
GTGTGTGTGTGTGTGTGTGTGTGTGTGTGTGTGTGTGTGTGTGTGTGTGTGTGCGTGCGTGCGTGCGCTCTTGTGCATGCAGACATGCTTACCCCTCAGTCAGGTAACTCACACTTTCATCTCCTTCAGAAGTCGGCCATGTGTGAAGGAGGGACACACTCTGCCTGCTGCTGGTAAAAGCTTTACGTGCTCACCAGTGTCACGATGGATCTCTTGTCACTCATCTGCGCTGAGCAAAGTGGACAACTGACAGCCATTTCTATGGCGAGGTCGGAGATGGCATATTATAGCGGTCCCCTTGCAGCCATATTGGATGTCAGCTCCTTGTAAGAAGGGCTGCTAACAGCTGATAACATCTAAATGTACAGCTCTGCTGTCTCTACAGAATTTCAAGAACAGTCAGTTTCTGACTTTACTTCTCTCTTTCTAAGTCTGATTTGTGCTCTGAGATGGTGTTTGATGAGGTTTCTACTACGATAGCACCACCTACAATAGTGTTCTCCCTGGTTTTAAACTGTAATGGACTGGTTCACTGTCTGTATGAACCAGTACCAAACAGATTTTTTAATCCCTAAGTTCTTGTGGACATGCAGCTACTTTTAAGGTGCCAAGAGTTTGGAATTCATCCTTCCCAAAGACTATTTGACATGTAGCCGGGAGGAACTGGGACTCAAACTACTGAACCTGGTTCACAGATGATTGCTTAACTAGCTGACTGCAGCCTGGTGTGTAGGTCATAATACTGGGTCCAGTTAGTGTCAGTCAGTGTGTTTACATGCAGTTAAAAATCAGATTACTCTGCTTGGGTTCAGGGAATGAGCTTCCTGAGCTATCCAGCAGAAATAATTTACCATTTAACATTAAAGTGATGACCACATTAGTGCATCAATAATTATAATCCAATTATGTGATGTGATGTAAAATAAACAAAATGATAGCAGGACTTTTACTTAGAACTGAGTATGTCTACACTGTGGTCATGCTGCTTCTACTACCACTGCTGGCTGTTAACCTGAGCACCTGAATCAAAAAGCCACTGTTTAGCCACTTTCAGCTACACGGTGTAGTGATGCTTGGTGATTTGACAGTGACTGTAGATGTAAATGTCAGGGTGACAGGTGGTGGTCTGTCTCTACATGTCTGCTGTAACAGGCTGGTGACCTCTGCAGGGTGTACTCTGTAGGGATTGGCTCCAGCACCCCCTCCTTGCAAGCACTGGTCCTGTATATTGTTGGTGGTATGAAGCTAGAAGGATGGATTAACCTTTGCAAACCATGTGAATTCAGTGTTCAATTCAATATTCACCAGTAATCTCAGCACCAGCTCATAAAACTGACATATATATTTACGCAAAGTCAACTTACATTTGCAGGTACAGTGTAGTGGTGAAAACACAGCAGGTAAAGAAAGCACGGTCTATTGTGGCACAGGTTATTGTTGTTTGTTGTAGCCACAATAATTATTATGCATAAAATTCTTCTGTGGGCCTCCATGATGGCAGCTAACTGAATGGTAAACTATCTGAGGGACTCTAAGAAAGCATTGAAATGAAGAAAAAAAAAGAAAGAAATCATATTCATTGGTCCCATAGAGACATGAAGTAGCACACATCTGGAAGGAGAAAATCGAGTATCCTCCTGAACTCGAGGAACGAGATTCAAAAGAGTTTGTAATATTTTCAGCACTTCAAAATCTTTGATTTAATCTAAAAGTAACTCTTTTTATCCTGTGTTTCCATGGAAACAAGTGAAGTTGGGCAGGGAAGAATAGGCAGGGGGCCTTGATAAGGGGGAGGAACAGAGAGGAGTGTAAAGGGACTGATGAGGGAGGGGTACTTTCATTTAGGAATTGAGGGGGGAGATGAAGGGATGAGGATTAGCTGTCACGATGAAGAAAAGGTGTCCTGTCCTGGAGCCTCTTTGTCGCTCTGTCTCTCTGTCTCTATCTCTCGCTGTCTTGCTCTGGTTTTCAAACTCCCTCCCATCACCTGCGTGTCCTTGAGTTGGCTCACAAAGGCATTTATCGGCCTCCGTTCCATTAATTACCATTCAATTAGCTACTCCCACAGTGAAACTGCTGCACAACTGCACGGTGTCAAGTCGGTTCACTTAGCAAGTCCTGACACCTTCATGTTCGCCGCTGTTTTCAAACTTGAGGCAAAAGAGCCAAGAAACTTTTCACAAAGCATTCCTCAGCGTGCTAATGCGTCCATTAAAACTGTATTCATCCCCTCACTTGTTCATTAGACGTGGCTTCATTCACGGGTTAGCAGATTTGTCACTAAATAGCTATTTTAGCTAATTGGGGAGGGCAGCTTAGCCTTGTGTGTTTGATGTTTCTTACACGTCTTTCATGTCAGTGATACAGGATTATTAATGCGCAGCCCTTCCCCACTCCTCCAGGACCTCCTTCGTTTAAAAGCCTCAGAGGGGAAGGGAAAAAAAGTTTAGAATGCTTCTTCGGGGGTAGTTGACAGATCCAGAGTGAGTCTGGCTAATTGGTTTGCTTTGACACTGGCCCACTGGGCTGTGGGCAAGGACGACCATGTGGCATCGCTGACTTGTTAGCATGGAATTAGACCAACCGCCTCTAGCCACTAGCCATCATGAGAGTGTGTTACGTGTCGACGGAGATCTCCTGTGTGATGTGCACAAAACAAAGTGCACTTGCGCAAATGCTGATGCACCGTACACATATAATAATAAGCACATACTTGTGCACACACAAACTCATTAAGCCTATATGCAGAGACTAAATACCCCCAGAGCGTTTTCAGCTGTGCGCTTTGCATTCATAACAAATCAAATTCTAGTTTCTCATAACAAGCTCCAGCACTCCTGCATCTTAACTCCCTGTTAAAAAACTAGCCATCCTCGTGGGTAACAAGCATTTTTGCTGGATGAATGCAGACAGTAAGCATGTTAATGTGTTTACAGTTGGGTCTGTGATGATGATCATGTAGGGTAGGGGTGGGGGGTAGGGGATATTCTGCACTAAGAGGCTGAGTCTGCAGCACATCATCCCACACACCAACTACAGTGCCTGGGGTTGTTGATGAGTTCTTTAGCCATACTGTGCAGAACAACACCCTCTTACCCCACCCCCTTGGACTGGGAGTATGCTGACAGAGCAGCTGCTGCGATGGACAGACAGACACACTGGGGTCTGCTCTTTTTCTCTTTGATCAGGCGGCTGCATGGTATGTGAGGACAGGAAAGATAAGATGTACATGTTTAAGGTGATGACAAAGGCGAGCACCCAGTCTGTCAGTTTTCATTCAGATGTACTGTAGGTCATTGTTGGTGAGCCTGTCAGACGCTTCCCTGTGACATATAGTCGTTTAAAAGAAACTCTACATAAGGTCCAGTTTTTTATAGCTGATGCAGGAAATATTAATAAAATAAAATGGTATAGTAGTAAAATTATAGTAATCATCCATCATCCATAAACCTGTAGCATTAAGATCATAACCTAATTCTGCAGCACTGACTGGAAAAGAGGTTGTAGGTGAAGACAGCTACAAGGAGTGTCGTCCCTGACAAGTCGAGGGTCTGGATTTACAAAGAAGAAGTGTTTTACGCAAATGTGCACTGTAGCTTTCATTGGGCTTTCAATCTCTGTGAATCTGTAGCGATTTATGAAGACAGCAGCTTATTATGCAGACTGGTCCTGGACTGATACTCATACTGAACCTCTGTGATGTCTCTGTGAGAGGGAGAGAGGGTTGGAGCAAGTACGAGTATAGTGTAGCAGCTGGAGGAGGAGGTGATACAGTATGGATGTTTATACAAGCTCCACTTCTAAAAAAAGTTTAGAATTTAAATTTCTCTAAAATGCAGTGACAGTCAAAATCATTTATTTGAACCTTTATTTATCTGACAGAAGTCCAAAGAGAACACTACAACATGACACTTGTTATGAAGGGATCTATGGTTATTCTTAGGAAAAATGCACATCGATGAAATGGAGAACCAGGCTATTAATGGCAGCTGCTAAAGCTAGTGGTGGTATGGGGTGCACCAATGTGGGTTAAGCTATGATCAACACAGAGATATTTATTAGGTGTGTATTTGGATTTTAAGATACATATGGTACAATTAAGTTGATAAGCTTTTTCCTTTATACGTTTGTCAAATACATAAAGGATTGAGAAAATTCACATAAATAATCCTGGTGGCAGAAAGGTAGTCCAGACAGTTCCTGTCTCCAGCAGAAGTCCAAGCTATTCAGGGCTTGAGATGATTGTCGCAAGTCCAGTCCAGGGTATTCTACAAGTTTGATGTTCCTGGAAAACCCCAGATGGAAGGCACCCAGGGAACATCCTGATGCCGAAGCCAAACCGCCTCAAATGACTCAGAATGACTCTGAACTCTTAACTGCTTGTATTTGTGACTTTTTTCTTTCTGTTACTACTCAACATTCATGACCATAGCTGAGGGATATAATTCAGACTGGCTTCATGTTATCAACAGCATCAACATAGAACTTAAACAAAAAAAAATTGAAGTGTTACTCTTACTAAAGTGGTTTTAGGCAAGTACTTATGCTCTAATTCAAGTTTGGAGTTTGTGTACTTCTGCCACCTCTGTTGTTGTCTGCACTTACACTTAATCTGCAGTGAGTGTGACGTGTGTGCCCACATTGTTTTACTGAAGCTATCTGACCACACCTGAGCACAACAAACAGCTGCAGATAATACTGTTGATGTTTCAGTCTGGTCAAAACGCAGTGCGATTCAGCAGATAGCAGTCCATAAGATAACACTGCCACTGCTCAGTACATCAGCATGTTCACCTCAGCTGACTGGAGCCTGGGTTGCTGGCATGAGCTTTAATATTTTAGTCCACCTCTAAGACCAAAAGTAACCAACAATAAAAAAAAAAAGTTCTGGCCTTACCTTTAATTGAAGGTTTGCAAATCTCTGCATTTTCCATTATTTCTATATAAAGTATGAATTGCTTGAGCAGCTCGATGCTGAACACTTTTGCTGCTGTGGTTACGGTATTAAGTGCACAGCGTCTGAGTTGTTACAAAGTGGGAAAGTAAGGTCATTAGCCATCCTTAGATATAAAGCTAGGGACAGTGGAAAGGTGCAAAGAAAAAAAAAGAAAACATGTTCTCAAAGGAGTGATTACAGCTGTGACCTTTTATCTGATGGCTCACTAATTGAATCATGTAGTAAATAGATGATGATGGTGTCGGTGGCGATGAGGATGATAATGAATGAAAATGTATTTTTTTTCGTTTTTGAATGTTTATTTTGCTGGAGGAGTGGAGAGTAGGTAATAGTAGTAATTGTGGTTTAAATGGAGGGCGCTGTAGCAAAAGTCAAAGGCACGAGGATGACATGAATAATACAAGACGTAGGAAGATAAAACCAGAAGCCCTGAGCTTGCACTAAAATAGAACTAACCTCGCAATTATTACTGACACAGAGAGGAAATGATCATTATGGGGACCATATACAGGCCGTTAGTAATTTAGAATGAGCTACCGAGCTCAAAGGTAATGGCGCTAGAGGCAAGCAGAGCATGAATTTTTAAAAAGTTTTTCTACTGTAAAAAGAGAGAATATACCTCAAACAGCCATCAGACACATGAGGGGAAATGAAAAGCGAGCGGCTCAAGCTACTGCTATGTGATGCCACATGGAGCAGAGAGTGAAATGATTGACATAATCAGAATCATAATAATTGCCACGGAAATAACGCTGCCAATCAGGCAATCATGTCAGTGTGCAGGCTATGGTAATTGGAAAACATGGTGAGTGACAGTATCAGTGTGAGCCGTCCCCACCGACACCTGCTAAACTGCGAGCGGCACAACACAGACGTAGCATGAGTTGAGTCACGCAAGACAGACAGGCTAGCCTTTTTCATAAGCACATGGATAGAAAGTCTTCCCTAAGACACAGATTGGACTTGGAGTCAGTTGAAACACATGCTGACAATAGTGCAGATTTTACTGGTGCTCCTGAGCTGCAGGCACACGGGGGAGAGTTTTAACTGCTTTATCTTTAAATGTGTGTCCACTCCTTCCGTATATTAAATATTCTTTGTGTCCAGACAGCTTAGGGGGGTTGTAATTCCCCCTTGAATCTTCCCTTTTTTGGTTGTTGTTGTTAACAAATCCCATAAAGACATTATAAAGACAGTAAAACCATAAAACCAACAATAAATTGTGTCTACCAATTATGACTTGTGACTCCAAAAACCTGATTTAGCTTCCATCAGGCTCTATTGTTGAAGACATTGTTGGCCTGCTAATTAGATAAATGATGACTGGCAGTGTTGTACTTAGGTCAGGGTTCAGTCTGATCACCATTCAGCGACCTCTGATCTAAAATAATATCTTTTTGGGGGTTAGGGTTAGTACGTATTAACTCCTTATGCAGGAGAGCTGCTAAAATGTCTCAGGGAACACACTCTCTTCTGAACTGACAGTGTGCAGAGCAAGGGAATCATCTATTCAGCAGCCAGAAACATGCAAGAATAAGCTATAGATGAATTTATATGGATAAAATTGTAATTACAGAAGCATGAAATAACAAAGGCTAAATCCCATTTTACAATCTGGACATTTGTACAGTAAACACAGTAGTAATAATGTGATATCATCTAATGACATTTTAGAGAGGTTCAGCTTATTTGTTGCAAACTGCTGTCAACACTGTTGTAAAGTGGAGAAGGCCTGTACTTCCACTTTATACAGTGTCTGTAGTTTATCCTTAAGTAAGATGAGTCCCCTTCATAAACACAGAGAGGAAAGGAAAAACAGATGAAATGACTGCAGATAAGAGCTGCCAGCAACATACTGCAGCCTAACACATTATATAGTATTTGTTGTATTGACTGTATGAGATAAGTAAACATGGACCATCAAAACCACTTTTAGCAACCCTGTCCCCTAGAAGTTACATTTACATAATTCAGTTTTTTTTGTTTGTCTGTTTTCAGGGACGTGATATATTCAATATGACCATTTTCTATTCATGAAACAGAGACATTTATAGGCCTATCAAGTATAAAACATAATATTGCAGACACAGAATAATTTTTTCTGTGTTTGCTATTTTGATTGTGTTATTTTATGTGTTGGATGACAACTTTTTCCATGTGAAAAGAGAGGCTGTCCTCAGGGGTTAATGTGGCATTATTTTTTCATCATGTTCCTTTATTTTCTGGATTATACACCATACTGTATGTTCCGCCTCTATCGTAACCACCCCTCCCTTTTTGTCCACTGCCCTCCACAGTAAAAGCCAGTCTGCAAATTGTCTTGCCTCAACAGCCCATTGTGGCCTCAGGTTGACTCAACCTTAAGTTCACCCCTCTTACACATACCGATTTCCTCCACACGCTAATCTCCTGGGTGCATTTTGCTGCACACGGCTCGCTGTTTGTCTCGGGCTTCAACTTCCAACCCTGGGGCAGGTAACAGTAATGGGCTATACAGGAAACAACATTGAAGAAGGGCCCCTGAAGTGTAGATCCTAATGAGAACAGGAACAAACAGACACATGAGTGCGCGCACACACACGCACACACACACAGGGGTATATGTATATATATATATATATTATTTTTTTACTCAACCCACAGAGGAGTTTGATTATTAAAAATGGTTCTTGTGCAGCAACATGCCAGTCACTAGATTCTCAGGGCTTTTATGTAAAGCGGAGTCCTCAGCTCACCCATCACCGTGGAGCATTGAGCCAACAGCCCAGGGCGTCTAAATATTAACACATTTATTTTTCCTTAAATTAATTGCCACAAATTTTAACTGCCTCTATCGATGAACACGTAATTAATGGCTGCACAGAAACACATTTTAGTGTTGCTAAAGGACACTTAAGGATAAAGCTCGTATTCCTGTAAAATGCAGTATCTTAGGTTTAAACTGCAGTATAAACTGAGAACGCAGTAACAACACACACACAAAAAAAACAGTGGTTACAAGACTACATCACAGATTTCAAACAATTCTCATATTCCAGACAGGTACTTGGAACAAAATTTAAGTGGCTCCATCTGCTGTGACAGCCTTCAGTGTGTGTGTGTGTGTGTGTGCGTGCTTTGTGTGTGGGCATGTGTGCCCACACGAGAGACGGGGTGCATTCACCAGACTCTGTCATCACATGCTTTCATGGCTTTGTGAGTTCTTGAAGAAACCCACATTTTTCCAGTCAGCACTTTCAAGCACAGATACACACACACACACTCATGCTTATGCTCACACTTTATTTGAGTTTTGTCTTCTCCACTGGTGGCTGGCACGCTGTGCTACCTCACCAAAAAAGATCTGGCACTTTTTTTTCCCAAACATGTTTTCTTCTTCTTCTTTTCCCACGTTGCCATGACGATGTGACTCTGCATGAAAATGCCTATGGTCCTGTTTCCCAATGAGCATAAAAGACTTAAAAGAGATGTATAGGTTCGTACTATTATTGTAACGGCATGTACTATGGTCTAGTATTTAGTATTTGGTACTTGTCAAGTCCCAACAGCATTGTGCTTCATAATTGCCCGAGCTTAACTTCATTGTTGCAGCACCAGAATGTAACGTCTTATGCCAATAGATGGAAACAAGAAAGTTTGAGAAAGTGTTCAGCAGAAGGGAATTGTGGCAGCTGAATATTAATGCTAACTTTGTTTTGGGGAACATTTTTCTAAACAGGACAGCCAATTTTGAAGTCAGAAAAATACACCGCAGACACACTTTGGTAATCAGTGGCCTAAATGTAATTTATGTGAATAATTACAGATAATCATATTCAATTATGCACTTAATGCTAATAGGACTAATAATATGATTTAATGAAGACAGCCTTGACAATTTATAATTTACTTAAGTAGGCTGCTTTGCTTCCTAACTGAAAATCTGCTTTTGTAGTAAATGTGCAAAAATCTGTTCAAATCTCCAGACCATAGTTGACAGAGCAATAAAAATCTGAGTGCTGTGTTTTAGATGAAGAGGCTCATAACACACTTTGTTATCATCATAAATATGGATATTGTAATATAGCCTAGACCAAGTCTGCATATATTTCAGGGTCTGTAAAGGTCATGTCATACCATGCTATCAAATTCAGCATGAAACCGATTATCACCGTCACCTCATCACACAGCACATTATTATTTGTGGAGTGGACCGAATGCTGTATTTTGATCGTCCACATTCCGTCACCAGCGAGCAGACAGTTAATGTAATGATCAGCGATTGGTTGAAATATACAGTGTGACCTTTTCTAAGGAGTGCCAGTACCATTAGCTAAAGGTCAAACCGGACAACACATTCAACATTAGCCACAGCTCCACTGGCACTGACATGTAGCCACACAGGTCCTCTGATCATGGCTCAAATGGATTGTTCTGCTTGTGTAGCCCATTTGTTTCATTTCAGATGTTGACAGTGATTGAGTGTTTCACCATTCTTACATTATATAACATGAGAGGTGTATATACATAGAACTGTGCAAAAACATGTAATAATTTTACCATTTAACCATCCTGGAATTATGAACACTCAAGTCAGAATGTTCTTATGTTTTCATCATTCTGCCAGCATCTCATGAATTTACCTTTACACCATGAGCAGATGTAGAAATAACAGATACAGTATTAGAATCAAACATGTCAACCCTGTCTCCTGAAGATAACTAAAATGCAATCCTGATATCGGTGTGTTCGGATATTTTAGCAGGAGAAAACCAGATGTTGTAGATCAGATAATTTAGCAGACAAAAGTGTGTTGCCCTGGGGCATTTAATTGATATGTTGAGGATCAACATATTTGCTAATTTACTTATCATTTACATTTAATGTGAATATATGGTCATTATGTTGACAGAAAACATAATCTGGTTGCAATTATGTTTCTCAGGAAAACATGTACAAAACATCGGGATTGCATTTTAGTTCTATAGGAACGTAATTTTTAGGAGACAGGTTGATGCTTGATGCTTTCTAAAGTGTTAGCAGATAAAGGGTTAAGGAGGTGCATACTGGGTTTAGAAGCTAAAGCTAGTGCCACAATTTAAAACAGAAATAAGATGACATTCAAAACCGCATTCACATGTACTCAAATAACCAGGTTTCTGTAAATCCACCAAACAGCGCAGTGAAAGATACAAAATGTCAGACTTGATTTAAAAACGTCTGCAGCCTTTTGTCCTGCAATTTGTTCTTGTAAAAAGCTGATCAGAAACACAAATGGCAGAGAAACAGACATTCTCCACAAGATTGTCTCTCACCTACACTCATTACAGGAACCAGGTTTTTTGTCTGCAGTTAGGAATCAGTTCACTTAAGAAAGGTGAGAAAGCAGACTGTTACTTGGTGACTTGAGCTTATGTAATCGAGGAATTAATTTTGTATCTAATGTCACCTGCAGAAAATATCTGTATCTAGAAAATCATGACCTCCACATGGTGAGCAGCTAAGAGATGGTTACATCTGAGTAAGATACTGTAAATATGCTGTTCTAGCAGCAGACAGAACACCCTTGGAATTCAGAACATGTAAATGCCACTGGAGGCAGAAGTCCAATACTTAAAATGTTTGCCATTTGTGTTGCCGCCTCCTGCAGGCTTGTTTTAGAGCATCAGGGAACCAGGATGTTTCTCTGTCTGGATTTGGCAGTGAGAGACACAACTGAATCCCAGAGACCAGACAAAACTGTTTAAATGTGTGACTGGCAAATGTATTTGTGCTACTGCTATGAGGACAGGTTAGTGATTGTAAAGAGTAAGTGATTTGACTTTACTTATGTGATGGAGGAGACAGACAAAAAATAAACCACTACCCCACAAGATAAAATAAAGTCTACAGTATAGTGGGAAACCAAAGTGTCAAAGTTATCATAGGCCTTTTTCAGGTGCATGGAAGTGCATGCTAGTAGGGCATATGAACTGGGCCACATGTTTGTATATGACCCAAACTTTTGAGCATGCTGTCCGAACTCTGCCAACATATTGTATTTCATGTCTGAACATGATCTGAGACTGATGCAGTCTCTAGTATGACCCTTGTGGTGAGACAGACGTCCAGGTCAAAATGTTACTCTCCCCTGACCATTAAATGAAGCAGACAGTGCTCCAGTTGTTTATTTGTTTGTTTGGTGTTGTCACTATTTAGCCTAAAGTTTGACCTATTTGACCGAACCCTTCCCTGAACTTAAATATGACTTCAAAATTACTGCCCAGACCAAAAATAATGTTGGTGGCCTGTTCCATAGAGATTTTATGAATCATACACTTGACTGTGGTGAGAGGAAATGCTCATTCCTACTACAATACCAGTCCATTCTCAAGTGTTAAAATGGCACAGGCTCTTATTAATTATACACTTGTGTATAGTGTTCATTTGTGTCACTATGGTTTTGACCTGAAGGCCCTGTTAACACTTATGACATTGGCATGCTCAGACTTATGTGGATAATGGAGCAAAGGGACGACCTTTATGATGAATTAATAATTGATAGAGTAATTGGGGTGCCCTCTTACTGGGCCAAAGGAGCCCAAGGTTTTGCCTCGCGCTGCTCTGAAAGAGCCATTATTTTGCACTGTGTGGCCGGCAAAGGGCAAACAGCAGATCAAATATTCACCACGGAGAACACACACAATTATCGTGGACTTAATGGGGCTGACTTCACAAAAAGTCTTTGCTTAATGCAGCAGAGTGGAGCTGACCACAGTTACTGGCGGTCACCTTGGACAAGTTGGTCAACATTGGTGCTATAATAGCCAGTGGAAAGGAAAGCAGTGGAAATCATTTTCATCTGGCTTTGTCAACAGAGCAGCAGGGATATGATTAAATAAAATGGGTTGTAGAGGAGATATCTTCAGTGCAATTAGACTAGATAGCTCTTGCCACTGAATTGCTTGATGGGAGCTGTTCTTACAGAGGGTGGTGCTGTCCACATCCCAGCATGTCACGCCTCCATTTGTCCTCTCTCTCTCAGTCTCTCTTTGACATGGAGATAAATGTGGTCTGCCATCTCTCCTAAAATGCTGCTGAGGCCTGCATATCAATTTTTGACAGTGTGGCTTTGCCGTCCATTAAGGCGTAATTATGTTAAAGATCTTCTATCTATTATTTGGCGCTTAGCTGCGCATGCAAATCGCAGTGAGGTCAAGCTCTAATCGAAGCTTGGCGTTTAGTGACTCTTGAGTGCCTCGTAGGTTTTTGTAATTGGCCTTTTGAACACTAATGGTATGTCATGACTGATGAGCTCTTCAGTTTGAGTTGCAACGTATGCTTTTTGCCAATCAAGGCCAGATGTTAAAGAAAGCAGGCAGGGAGAGAGTATTTAAGCTTGCGAAATGATCACATTCAGGCTTATATTTATTAATTATTGTGTGTGTGTGTGTGTGTGTGTAAGGAGAGAGGTGGGTTTCAGACAATGTGCTCTGCCTGACTATGGAAAACACAGCACACCTGCTTTAACTCTTTTGCCACTCATTGCTAGAGGATGGATAATGAATAACTCCTATTAGTGTTGGCTGCAGTGTGGCAGCGTGCTCCCCCTTCTGTTGGCCCCTCATACATTATTTGTTGTGGTATTGTTTTCCAGCTGTGAAAGTACTCAACACTTCGCCTTCACAACACATCGGGAAACAGAGGAGAGCTGAATGTTTGCAGCTTCTGCACTCCCCACTCCCTTTGCATGAACAAAACCTCAAATAATAGCTAAAAATAGATTTGTTTTAACAAAAGTGAAGCCAAACAGCATTGAATCTGAGACATGTTCTTTGAAGTGCCTTCCTGCTGCTCAAAGGTGTGGAGGCGCAGCCAATCACCTCCTGAATATTCTCTCAAGAACATGACAAATAGTTTAAACACACAAACTGAGTAAGTGCAGATGAATCTGCCGTTTATAAAAAACTGGAACATTTATTGTCCCAGTCCAACCCCGACCCTCCCTCCTCCTCCCCTGACTGGGACTGCATTTGAAAAGCATGTGGTGTGATGTGCACAGCAGGTGTCTGCAAACTCCATTGAAACTCTGTTAAACAAACTAAAAGTGTTTCTCTCTCTCCTCTGTCTGCACTGACGAGGGATCAAAAGCAAGAATGCTGACACGTAAAAATATTTGAAATGATGAGATCAAGTGGAATTTTTTACTGTATTGGTTCTGCATTCAGAGTGTCCCATGCTGGATGTGCAGAAGCGGCGCTGCCTAATTAGTTATTCCAGACCATCTCTGAGACGGCGCTCGGGGCAGGTGGGCTGTCTGGATCCCTGCTGTGATGAAAGGCCGTCTAGTTGTCACGCGAATTTGATTGGATGGTGTTTAATTGCTGCTCTCTGGTTGGATGGAGCATTGGTTAATTATAACCAAAGCTGATGTGCAAGCTGCAGATATCAGAGTAAAAGCACATGGACATGTAACTTGTGGCATAGGACCACCAAACTAGATTTGTGTAGGGTTCTGGGTTCTAGCATCAGAACAAGAAACCCTCTGTTCACCTGAACTGATAAGCCACAACTGCAGCCACCGTTAGGTGAAAGCTAATGGATGAAAGTTTAAGTTCCAGAAAAGAGAAAGCAATGCAGCTTCACACTGAGATGAAGAGCAGCGATGTGAGAGAACAAGAACAGAAAACAAAATCATAAAAAGGTGTGAAACAATTGACTAATCTTTTGCAAACCCCAGATCTGGGTCTTATTGACTTACTGTCAGTGTAATCCATATCATAACTATCTGCTTCACTACTGTGAAGCACCAACACCACACTCCTGCTTGGGTTTCTGCTGACAGTAGCCTGAAGGGCTGTGTGGAGTCATTTGGAAGAGTACCTGTAAAGGCATGCTACATGGCTCCTAGTTCTGCTATTGTGTCTTCATGCTCAAAACTCAATACTTGTCTTCCTTGCATTAACAAAGCAATGCGAAAGTGTTCTGTCTGATGTGTTTTTCTCTTCTTTCAGCTGCTCCCGTCAGGGGTCGCCAAAGCAAATCATTTGTTTCCACCTAACTCTGTCCAGGGCATCCTCTACTCTCACACCGTTAACTTCATGTCCTCTTTTAGCACATCTATATATCTCCTCTTTGGCCTTCTTCTTGACCTCTTGCCTGGCATCTCCAACATTCTTCTACCAATATAACCACTATCTCAGTTTGGCCTCTCTGATTTTGTCCCTAACACAGCCAACCTGAGCTGTCCCTCTGATGTTCTCCTTCTTAATCCTGTCCATCCTCATCACTCCTAAAGCGAACCTCAACAGCTTCATCTCTGCTACCTCCACCTCCGCCTCTTGTCTTTTCCTCACCTCTACAGTCTCTAACCCATACAGCATAGCTGTTCTCACTACTGTCCCGTACACCTTTCCTTTGATTCTTGCTGAAACTCTTCTGTCACACAACATTCCTCACACAAAAGACATTTATTTGTGATGGAATTATCATGGCACTATTTGTCATGTTGAAATTATCATGGCAACAAATAAATATCAAGATCCAGAAACAACGTGTTCACATTAGAACTGATCCAAATAATTGTCTCCAGTCAGTCATCCAGGCATTATTTTTACTGGTACTTGTCCATTGGTTTCCCAGATGGCTCTGTTTACATCAGCCAAGTTCATGATAAACAGATAGAGCGAGCCCTCAGTGCAACAGCATAATAACCTCTGTGGGCCAAAACACACAGAGGTCATTTTCTGTCAGCCACCTCCAGTAACCCTCTTGCTATACAGCACTTCCCAGAACACACTGACTGACCAACTGGCCGACTTGGGGGTTTTAATGAAACATGCTGAGCTCTCCCATTCTGCTGTGACAATAATAACCAATATAACAAGTCTGTCTAGCTGCAGGTCAGTGCACAAACCCTTTCTGATCTGGCCTCGACTTTAACACTGGCTATTGTGGCTGGGTGCAAATTTGCAAAACATAATGTGTCTCACTTTGATCAGCTCCTAGCAGAAGATTTCTGTTTGACTTGTTTTTTGCAGAAGCAAAAGGTGGCCATACTGGTGTACTATGTGTCACTAAATATCTTCTACTTTGCTGCAAACAAAACTTAACACTGAAGAATAAAACTCCAAATTCCACAACTTTTTACATTCCCCAGTTATACTCCCTCTCTGCATCTCTTTGCTCTCTCCTGTACTCATTTCACCCTTTCTTGTTACATTGTGTTGTGCTGCCTGATCCATGGTCTTAGTTTCAGCATTGTTCTCTCCACCAGGTGAATCTCACACAATGAAACACTGTGCATAAACCAAGGACTCTGTGTGTGGATGTGGCTCCCTGGGTTGTAGTCTGAGCTGCCTGACTGATGAGTCAATACATGCAGCACAATCTGTAGCTTTTAGCAGAAAACCAATATGCTGCCTTATCGACTTGTCTAAAGATAAAACAACTCTATATTTTGATGGCTTAAGTATCTGAAAAGCTGTAAATAGTGTTGGGTTTGGGGAGAGGGGGACAGAGGAGACCTGGGGTGTAAACAGAGAAGGAAGATGTTCCAGTGCTTTGGCTGCCACATTTAGGCCAAGGATTCCTCATGCTTTATAGACTTGCACGAGGCCTGGTTTTATTGAGTGCTACAGCAACATAAGGGTGTCATGGACACTGCCCTTTTAATTGGCCTCATCTTATTTGTTTGCTTTACTGCAGCACAGAGTCGACAGCTAATCCAATGCGAAGCCTGATAATGGGAGGCTTTTTAGGCAACAGGACTGAATGAAAAGCCAATACCTTGCCTTTAAGTCGAAGGGGAACACACATTCACAGAGAAGAACATATTGGATGGTTCAGGGATTAATCCTCAGAGGAGAATTAATTTGTTTGCTTTTGCTTTTAAGAGGCTGATAGAATAAGAGGAGCCTGCGGAGTTAAAGAGAGATGATCATCTAGCTGTCCAAAAACATATGGAGACGCACCCTGAGAGACACAGAGAATGAAGATAAAGCTGTTTTCCAGCTGTCACGTGGACTAATGTTATCAGGTTAGCTAGACAGATGAACAACACCTCTGGTGAGTGGTGAGCATGGCTTCCCTTATAAATAAAAGGTAAGAGGGATCCTCCTTGTTGTGAGCCATTACAGATTGGCTCCCTAAGCAGTCAACACCAGCTCTAAACCCATCCCCCCATCAATCTCCACAGCTCTCCATAAATGCCAGGAGCCGATAATTAATGATAGATTGGTGGTTAATGAAAGATTTACGCGACATAAAAGATGCTCGGCTATCGCGTGGTGCGTTGGAGGCGTCTGAGTTTTGACAGTCAGCTCCTCATCAATTGTGCCCTGGAGACAAGTGGTGTGTAATGGCCCAACAGTCAAAGCAATGACAGTTGTAGGTGAGGTTAAGGAAAGAGAATGAAAAGCAGCCAGCTTTCCTTCTGTTACCAGTTGAGACACAAGGCAAAAAAGCGTCCTGGTTGGCCCAGAGCATCCTCATGACAACGCAGACAGCCGTTTAACCTCCAGACCCCATCAGCTATGTAGGAAGGACGGGGACGGGAATAAAAGGCTATTTCACAATAATACAAGGTCCCTCATGCCTCTTTTTTGTCTTTTTTGTCGTCTTCCCCTCCACAACATTCAGTTTATTTCCTTCAGATACATGCTTTACTGGGTTCTGTAGCTGACTCCCTGTCTCACTACAGCTGCTGGCTTATTAAGTTTCCATGGCAACTTGCCGCATCCACTTGTCTTTTGTTCCAGCCTGTTGGGACCCCACAGGGTAAAGCTTTAAGTCAGAACACCAGGAAGCGATAGGTTTAGAGGGAGAAGAACAACCTGCAGCAGTACCGAGGGGAGGGATTCAATTGCTCATTGCCCTCCGCTCCATTTAACCCGCTAAGAGGCACTAGAGCTGAAGCACTGCTTTTTTATGTCTCCTTGCATCAGGCCAAATATTAAAATATATTGATAGAACAACTAGGACTGAAACTACAGCACATACAGGGAACAAACACGTTTTTGCACTAAACAAGAAATAGTAATAAATAATTTTTGTACTTTATCATTCTGCATGGCACTGTGTTCTGCTGAAACTGTTTTTATTTGAATCAACAAGCAAATGTCAATATTGCCTCAGCAATATTTGGATAAGTAGCGATAAATGTTTATGCAGACAGCCCCCGGAGGATGAATTGTGGTGACTTTTGGTCCACACCTGATATTTCCTCTAGCACCACGAGTTCAAAGTTCTCAGTTATCCGGTATAACTGCATGAATTTGCATAAAGTTCAGCATTGACATTCATAGTTCCCAGAGGATAAATCTTAATGACTTTAATGACAATTTTTTTCTCTTGTACTAGAGTTTTTACTTACTGAATAAAATGTTTTATAGATAATTAAATTAAAAATTTGTAAAATTTGACAATTTTTTTATTTGTCATTTATGCAGCTTTCAGACATGCACTAGAAGCATGAACTTCTCAAGCCATTGCCCGGGTGATTTTTCAGTCTGATGGCCTGGAGATTACCCAGAATTTATGCTGTAAACTCTCTAGCACAAAGTTCAAACATAATGTTAGAATGTGATCTCTGATGTGTCATGTCGTGCCTGCCACATGCTTTACACGGGCCACCCTGCCTCTTGATGAAATCAAGTTTCTCCCTATCTGTAAACGCATCTAATTTGGACCCGATTCTCCCAATATTGTCCAGATAATCTAATCAGTGACTTCCATGCATCCATTATCCGAACCACTTTTCCTTTTAAGACTTGACTGGGTGCTGGAGCCAATCCCAGCTGTAACTGGATGCTAGTCTATAGCTGTTTTCACATATGCACCCCGGACTAGGAGAATCAGGTCTAAATATAAGAGCTGTGCATTCACACATGCAGCACAGAGCAGGGCATTGTCCAGGTTCGTCTCATTGGGGTAAATAGTTCATGTGATTTGGGTGATGGGAGGTTCCTGGGTGGAGTATGCAGGAGCCACGAAGTGACACAAAAAGTTCACTATGGAAATCAATTGTGTTTTGTTTACAGTACATTAAAGAGCCAGTCACATGGTAGTGATGAACAGGAAGTTACATATATAAGCCTTGTTTCCTGAAGAAGAGAAAGATGATACAACAACAGTCTGTTTAAAGTCCAGGCTGACTGACTCAATGTCTAGAGAAATTCAGGGTTCAAGTGCATATGTAAAAGCACCTTATAACAGGGCTTACATATAGAAAGATTCACGCTCACAGGACATTTTGAGTCACCAGTTAACTAAACTGCATGTCTTTGGGAGGAAGCCAGAGTACCTGGAGAAGACCCATCCAGACATGGGGACCCGTGGATTCAAACCTGGATCCTTTTAGCAGTGAGACACCAGTGCTACATCACTGTGCTGCCCTCATCTGTGCCCTTTTTAACTGTACTTTATCCTTAATATGTATGAATGTGCAGACGCCATGAAAGCCGACTGAGCTTCTGGGTGAATGTCCTTTGGATAGATGAGAAAAAACTGGAACTTTTTGGCAGGTCACATCAGCAAAAATGAAGCATACAAAAAAAAGAACACTATACCAGTACCATATACTGTGAAACATGGGTAGGCTTGGTTGTGTTCTGGGGCTGCTTTGCTGCATCTGGCACAGGGTGTTGTGAATCTGTGCAGAGTACAATGGAATCTCAAGACTATTAAGGCATTCTGGAGTATGTGCTGCCTAGTGTCAGAAAACTTGGTCTCAGTCACAGGTCACGGGTCCTCCAACAGAATAATGACCCAAAACACACAGCTAAAAACACCAAGAATGGCTATGAACAAAACACTGGACAGTCTGAGGTGGGCTTGCAAGAGCCCTGATCTAAATCCTATTGAACATCTGTGGAAGGAGCTGAAACATGCAGTCTGGAGAAGAGTTGAGAGTTACAGAATTAGTTTGATTGCAATGATTTCTCAAAAGGTTGTGCAACAATAGATTAAGTTAAGGGTACTATCATTTTGTCTGGGCCAGTTGCATTAGTTTGTTTTTTAAACTGCTTCTGTTGAACTACAATTCAAAAGCAATATCTGATTTTCATTAGTTAATTTTTCTAGTAAAATTGTATTTATTATTAATTTTGTCAGTTTCAAATTATTTCAGTAAGCATCGTTTTTCTTTATTCTTTCTTCTTTAACAGAAGGGTACTAACAATTTTGTCTGTGTCTGTATATGTAATATATGGAATATTAGTGAATATCCTGACATTTTGCCATCTTTGCTATATACATGGACCTACCATTACCATAGATACAAACATCGCATCTATTTTATAATTCAACCTTATCTCCCAAAAAGTATGCTCCTATGCAACAAAGCTCAAATGTGAGTACATTGTTGTAGCAAAAATAATAATGTCATGGTTATACTTTAATACTTTAAATGAATGAATCATTACATTTATTAACAGAATGGGAGTCAAAGGGAGATGGTTGGGGTGGAGGACTGGCAATTAGGGGTCAAAGGGCAGAAGGTGTCATTGTGGTGCAGACTCTAGAGCTCTCTGACCATTACTGTGTTATCATTGTCATTGTGAGCACATTAGCATAGAGCACATGCTAGGTTTAAGCTCTTAGCACTGCTATGCCTAAGAATGCACTTTTTACACAGCTCCTTCAAGGTGGGTTTACTGTGCCAATTTGCCACTTTGCTGTGCTATATAAAACATACCAAACTGACGGGGGGGTCCACACTGGCTCTACTTTAAGCTGCCTTGAGAGATAGTGGCAGAGGCATGGCAAGTTCTTCCCAGTCATCTGTGTAACTAGCAGATGCCTTAAAGTAACACTTTTTCACCAATATGACAAGGTTTCTGTGTAAAAAAGGCTCATTATTTGAGCTGTTTTGACAACCCCTATAATGGAAATTGACCATAAAGACCAGCAGTGAGGCTCAAAGCCACTGTGTTTAAGCTGCTTTGAGCACTGCAGCAGAGATCTGTGCTAATAAATCACCATTATGACTCAGTACTTTAGGGTTTCTGTAATTTTCAGGGGTTCATACCTGCTCACTGCTGCTGCTGTAACATTAGTACAACTACAGCTGAAATAACTGCCACTGATTACATCATACATTTTCATTTCATTACCTAATTATCAATTTAACTTCATGGGACCTTCTGAAAAATGGACCAGATGTAATCTAACACACTATAAGTTAATAATGATAATTTGATTTTACTATTTCAAATTTTTATTCATAGTAAGTAGCCTTGTTAAGATATTTCCACTCAAGAGATAATTCATTATTTCATATGGCAAATGAGAAATTGTCTTATCTTTAAATTACTCTTCAAGGTGTTATAACAGATTTAGTATTTCAGGACTAAAGATGTCTGCGCTTACATTAACTTCATTAACTGTCAATCTATGAGAGCACATATGTCATTAACACAGGCTCCACACACTGAAAATGATTCCTGTTGTAATGTATACTCATGGGACAGAGAGGGGATCTTTAGAAAAACTGCACACGTTTTGAGTCTGTTTCATTGACAAATTACCGGGAAATGTACTTTGACCACACTCGGCCACAATCAGTGCCCCATCAGTGAACTCAGTGTAAGGTCAAGTTCACTGGAAAATGGTTGTAAAAAGTGATTAGATGAGGCACTGAGTGTGCTGGTTAAATAGTATTGATGGATCCCACTCACAGTGCAGAGCGAGTTGATAACAACAGCACTTATTTTGTTTGGGAGTGTGGACAGATGTACTGTCTGTATATAGGGAAGATTTGGCTCGTTAAAAGCCAAACTTATGAAAACATTTAATCTGTGCTCAGAAATGATAATTAGAGAGAATGAATATGTCTCCTCCTAATTCTTTATCCCTCGGCCAGAATGGAACCATTAACAAACACAACCAAGAGCCATCAATTCCTCTTCTTTGTGACAGGGATATTAAATACAGCCTCATCACTTTGGAGATGTTGTTGAGCAGAAATAAAAAGACTGTAATGATAAGAAAAAGAGGACATTAAAACATCAAACAAAAAATCTAAAGCTATTAGAAAACAGAAGAAAGTAAACAGCCAAGATCTGAACTCTACTGGCTGGCTCTGATTTAAGTGTGAAGGCCACTGGGGGCCAGACAGTAGATCATGAATGGTTCCACTGTGTCTCAACCCAGAGCTATAGAGCTGGACTCCAAACCCATGCACACTCGTACACACAGACACTGGCACCCAGTGCACACCCCACCGGTCCAATCTTTTCATTGCCTTGGTGTAACTATGGAAACCCCACCCCCCACCCCCACCATCACACACACCATCGGCACCATCACTCCCACTGTCCTTGGTAATCCTCTGGGCTGTAAGGAAATGATACAGAAGCATGACTGAAAGGAATGGATTGTCAGTGTGGCTGGATGAAACAACCTTTTTAAAACACTTGGAGTGTGTCATGGTTGTTGTTATCCCTCCACACCTGGGTAGAGGTGTGTTTGTGTGTCAGGGCAGCAGAATCAATATGAAGTGGGATCAGAAATGCTGTACAGCCCAGTCAATCAAGGAAGCATGTTGGTAATTTTTGTGCAAC
>OMLM01009245.1:0-28539 GCA_900302695.1 Helostoma temminkii | reverse complement strand
AGAGATATTTACTTCTGCAGGTTTTTTAACGAGGCCCAGTCTTATAAGCAATCAGAGAAGCTCAATTAATTCAGTTTGACTCCTCAGAATATGGCAGAGCCTTCTTCCTGCTGTTAGAGTGTGATAGCTGCAACATACAGCACGTTGCATATTGTAGCTTTAATAGATTCTTCTGTCAGATAGACCATCTACAAAAAACCCTCAGGTTTTCTGTCCACTCAGGTGACTCATCACATACACATGCGCATGTATATGGGTGTACGTTATGCTTTAAGTGTTCAGTGCAAATGATAGCTCAGAATAATTACAGCGCTATAATGAATGAAACCGAATGTTGCTATGTTAAATGCAGTTAAGAGGCAGTTATTTTTAAAGGCATGAAAGTGCTGCATGCAGCTTTTCTAAAGTTCTTCTCATTTTAACATGACAGCTGTGGTCAATGGCTTGTGCACTGAAACCTCTTTGTGTTAAACAGCACAGTGGAAGAGGAGTAAAAACCATTACTATTCAAAGCCTTTAAATGAATTTAAAAACAGTTACTTTAGTGCATTTGCAATTCAATCACTGTGTCTCAGATTAATGCAGAAAATGCCATTTGCATTCCTACTTCGAGCCGAGCTGTGAGCACTGATGCACAGGAGAGTCTCAATAACAGCTATTTTCTATGATATTCTGCTACTTTATTATCATTCATGATCACCTATGTAGTAGTAATGCCTGGGATCTTATATACATATATGCTGTGTACAGTGTATTGTAGAAACACTCAGTTAGAACACCATACAGAACAGCAGGATGCATGGTGTGGTGCTTCTCAGATCCCTCCCACTGTTCAACACCTCGCTCTGAGGCTTTACTGTGTTTTCATGATGCAACATGCTCAGCAGCTAGCTGAGCTTCAGACCCAAGTAAAAGACCCGACATAAGCCCAAATGTTTTGTGACTAGAATTTTGATCATTTAAAATCTTTCTTCCACACTTGTTTTCTCTGCTCTCCCTCCCCTTTTCTCTTTTCTTCTCTCCACTTCTCTGTGCATCAGCTTCTCTGTGTAAGTCACTGAATCACAGAATAATGAGTTCCTCATCCTGCTACGGTGAGCTGTGTTCACTGTTGCAACCAGAGCTTCTTTGATATGGATTTTGTTTAAATCAGCCGTCCCAGTTATTGTTGGGTTTCCTTGAAAGGTCACACTCTCATTAAAACCAATCAACACTGGAAGTTTTAAGATCGTATTCGCCCTTTTGCGAGGACACCAGGAGACGATGTCTGCCCGTGGAGCAGAAAAAACGCTGTGATTCTGTGAGATCAAAGACGCTGCAGATGAACCACAGCTCACGCTGATTCCATTCCTGAAATTAAATGTGCCACCACTGTCACATGTGAATTGTAATGTTACACAATAGAATGGATTTCACAAAATGAAAACTATCATTTAAATGTGTGTTGTCTGCATGTTGAAGCTCCACAGTAACAGAGATGACATTAGCGCTGCAGTGAAATAAAGGTATGATGTCTGTCTCCTGTTTACCCACTACTGCTTCTATGACTTCAAACGGGTCACGGGAGTGCCAACTTACAGGTGAGAGGCGGGGTACACCCTGGACAGGTCGCCAGTCTATCGCAGGGCAAAGTAGCTACTTAATGTTCATTTTATTATTATTATATTTTATATTAAATTATTACATTTATCACTTTAGTATACTTAAGTATACCTCAAGTATAGTAAATATACTCGTGTCTATGTACATCTAGTATATTTTTAAGTATACTATTTGATTCTTCTTGGGATTAAATTGGCTCTCTTTTAGTTTATGAAGTATACCTAAAGTATACTACAAATAAACGTTTATATATACTGTTAGTTTACTCTCTGGTTTACTTTTTAGTATACTTTCCATGTGATCAGAATATTCCATCTCCTTCTCTGTTGATTATAGCGCACTTCTGAGAAGTTGTTAATTTTTTCCATGCAGTATTACTTCCTCAATGAAGAACAGCTGTATTAATCATCACAGCTCTGTAGTTGTAGCAGTAAAACTTTAAAGTTACTGAGATGCAGCTCCTACTGACTGAAAAGTAAACTTAATGTATACTAATTTTAGGTTTAAAAAATGAGTAAGTAATAGTATACTTAAATATACTTCTTTTAGAAAATATATTCAAGTATATTCCCGAGGTAGAGCCAGGAGAGATCATTGAAAAGGTTGCCTGTAACTACATGACCTACTAAAGATGTCATCTTACTGTGTTGTTCGATGCCAAAATTTGAGCAATGGCTCAAATTTGAAGTTTAATCGGATACCAACTAATACTGCTAATAAAAAAGACCACTATGGTTTGGACTGGGCATATCAGCCTTGAGGCAGTCATCAAAAATGCTGTTGTTTTTACACTACGCTCAGGTGGGGGTAAATATTGTCTTTGTATCTTTCCATCTGTTTTGCCTCCAGTGACGTAATCATGACTTTGGCTGTAAAGGGGTCTATACTAATGCAACTAATGCCGTCTCTAAAGGAACTGTACACCTCCAGAACCAAGAACAGGGCAGGCAACATCATCAGAGACCCCACCCACACGGGACATGCACTGCTGGAACTGCTGGCGTCTGGCAGGAGGTTCAGAATCACACACACGGACAAACAGGCACCGGAACAGCTTCTTCCCAAGTGCAACAGCTGTAAATTCTTTTGGAAAATGCTGCCAAGGGTTACGTTTATTATTTATTGTTTTCCCTGCTATTTTTTATAATTGCGCATAGGATATACAGTATATATATTACATAAATACAATTTGTATTTACTCTAATTATTTTCAGTACCAAAGTGTCAACATCTACCAAGACAAATAAAAGACATTTTATATAAGTAGTAAGTTAAATTAGCCAAGTTAATATTCTCAGTAAAAAAATGACAGTGTGCAGAAAATAATAAGAATAAAAATAAGAATAATAAGAATAAGAAAATGAAAAATGAAAAAATAATTTAGTGTTAAATCTGCCGCTGAGTATGTGCAGTGTTAGAATGTAATGTTTGACATGTAATAATGGTGAGGTGAGTGAGGCTCAGCAGAGTTGATAAGGCTCTATCTAATCAGAAAAGGCATAAACTTTCGAAGAACGCTGGTGAGTTTCCCTCACGTCTCTTATCACTGATCTGTGATCTGTGACTTTTGATTGGGTGTGTAGGTATACTACTACACTGTCACACAGACTGTGGCTCATCCATCTATGACATAAATTGCAAAAAGGAGTAATATTAGTACATTTAATACAGCTAATATAAACACTTATTTATTGTGTTATGGTTTTGGACCAGAATGAAGGAAACTTGAGAATGAGACAATAAAGTAACTAAATCAGGATGGATCTGTCTTCACAAGTGGATGGAGTCCAGTGTTTACAGTCACTGCTTTAAGTTAATGCATCTGAATAAAAGTATATAGTGAACTTAAAGTGACTTTAAAACTAAATAAACCTTTTCCCATAATGACATCACCATCAACTACCCGCAACTGATGTGTGATATATTCAAGTGGCACTGTGAATTATGCACCGGCTCCCATCTTTAAGAAGCACAAGAAAACATTCACAGCAGTGATGAATGAGGCCAGTCCGCAGAGTTTCCAAAATAAAGGAGTGAAATAACATGGGCGTGTGAGGAACTCCATGTGAATGAATTGTTTTGGCTGTGATCCAGAATTCCTCTGCAAGAGCCAGTTAAAACACAGATAGCAGCAATGGCTCATTGTTATGTTGGGATCCGCCCCAGAGCTGGGATTTGAGTACAAAAACAGGGAAATGAAATAGTAACATACGAGAAAATATTCTGTTGTGCAGGATGGGGTGATGTGACAGCAGGGTTACACAGGGTTTAAGAGATGTCCTTGGGGAGAAGAGGTGAAACTTAACAAAGGCCTTCACAAGCTCAGGCAAGTAGAATGAGGTATGCTGAAGGTTTTGAAGAAAAACACTTGTGTAACCCACCAAAACATATATGTCATAAAAACAATACTCTGGCTGCACATTAGGGAAGAATGTGCAGGAGCATGCAGCAACTGAAAATACATCAAAGTGTCCTGTAAGAGTGTGTGTGTGTGTGTGTGTGTGTGTGTGTGTGTGTGTGTGTGTGCTAACTTTAAAGGAATAGTTTGAAATTTTGAGAAATACGTTGACGTTTTTCTGTCACATAGTTTGGTTAAAAAATCCACAGCACTTACAGGTTAGCTTAGCGTCAAGTCTGCACCTCTACAGGTCAACAGTTAACTAGTGAAGACTAGTGTAACAACGTTTTCCATTGCACGGTACGGCCTCAACTCAGCTCAACTCTACTTGCTTGTAGTACCAGGTACTTTTTACATTTTCTACTTCAAATATAGTATCCCCCTCAGTGTGGCTGGTAGTCATAGCAACTGCCGTTAAACTGCTGACACACACAGGAACACCAGAGAATATTGTAAGACTACTGTCCTTTTTCTTGATATGTGCCTGTTTGCCACAGCAACAGGAAATCCTTCTGAAGTCAGAGGACGAAAGGCTGCTGAAACAGTCTGGAAGTGATCAGAGTTCAAATTCTGAGACGACTGTGGTGACAGTAGTAAAACTACGATTGACAGTCAATGTGTGGATGGTGGTGATACCAAAAAAACACAAGGTACCAGATATGATGAAAAACTAAAAGAAGTGAGTAGAGTCAAGTTGGTAGCAAAGCAAGTTGGTGGAAAAGCGCTGCTAGTGTGTCCAATAACCAGTGTGACATGGCTTCCTGTCTGTTTCCTGTAATTTGGCTCTTAACTATATATAAAAACACAAATTAATCATATTTACACTTTGGTTTTCAAACAGCTTTTTCCAGTCTGTATGCTAAGCTAGGCTAACTGGCTGCAACTATATGTTTGCGCAAAAATAATAAAATATGTGTCCAAATTCTTCAGGCTCTTGGGAAACTTGACATTCACACTAGAAAGAAGACATTCTGTAAAGACAGAGCCTGCTTGGCCACACCTGTCAAAAATGTGGCTCATTTCAGGTGGATGATACTGATGTAAAACGAACATGCCTGTATACAAGATGCTCATGCATTTAGCATGCCAATACTGTAGGGTTTTATCACTTTGCAACACTGAGATGTAAATGTGTCATACAATACATGCAGCCTCTATAAAAGATCTATTCAGCAATACAATCCCCTCCCCTCCTTCCCCTCCACAGCGAGCCCTCCAGAGATGAGTCTGTCCTTCATGTGCTGTGTCTAAGCACAGAGCCCAGATTACATGGCCATGGAGGATTCCCTACTGGCTTACTGCTTCTCTACCACATCTCCTGGACATAAACAAGGAGGATGCTGCACAAAATGAACAGGCTTTCACTGCGCTCTGTGTCTTTGTAATCTTGTATATGCTGTGTGGTTTTGTAATCCCATGCAGAGTTTGGATAGCCTCTGTGCTGCGATGGATCTGAATACAGAGCCTGTAGACTGTGTACTCTAATCACAGAGGTACCTTATGAGGAGCTTACACCTCCAAGATAAGTTTGCCTCCCTGCTATCAGTTTATGGAACTGCCTGCAGAACAAAAACGACACTATTATCTCTAGTCAGTCAGGGGAAAGAGGAAACATACATAGTCAGAATACAGTTTTATATTTTCAGTGTATATTCTGAGCATTTCAGTTTGATTTTAGTGTATTAACCACGACCAGAATGGTATTATTCTATCTATATATCTGTTCTAAAACTATGTTCCTATGCAACTAAACTGCAACCACAATTATATTTTTAAGTATAATCTGTGCATCTGTGGGCGCATTGTACTCCAATGCAAACTGTGTAATGAGAATATAGCGTTTCATTTATTAACAAAAGCTGAGACTGAACTAAATCGTTGACTGCTATTGCTACATTATGTTAACAGAAAATGAAATCCATTTGAAATGATGTTACCTATAAAAATGCACACACCTCATGTCCAGAGACTTCTGTGGATGTGGAGAAATGTTCCTGCTTCATGACCCACTGCATTAATGTCTCTGTTAAACTAAGCACTTTAAATCACCCTCTCCTCAGTCATTTGCTCATCATATTGTTCATAATTTTTAATCTGCACAGTTTCTTCTTTGCACGTTGCAGCAGCATGTTGGAAAACATCCTCCCCCTTCCTCATTCAGCTCATCCTCAGATAACTGCCTCCAGCAGAAGATGTCCTGTCGGCACCTGGCACCCTGGGGAAGGAAGGCCTGCTATTCCCTGTCTAACACACACACCCACACCCTGCAAATGTGGGCGTCTGTGTGTGATGGGAACATGTAGCTGTACGTGTCTGCATGCACTTGCACAACTGCTCTGCAAGTCTTTGTAGATATGTGTGTGTTACACAGTGTGTTTGTGCATTATTATTGTGTGCCTGTGAGCTGGTGTTGTCTGTCAATCCCCCCTCAGTCCCAGCCTGCTCTGCCTGGTTTGTTGAAGCAACAGACAACTTTGGCACACGCACACACACACACACACACACACACACACACACACACACACACACGCACAAGCTTGGAGCAGCCCTGATCCCAAGCTGATAGAGACAGACAGAGACTTGGTGAAGTTGAGAGAACAGCCTGGGGTTGTCTGAAGACCACGGGGAATACGCCCCCGAGTCACAAAAAACTGGAGTAGAATCCAAAAGGCTCTTACACCCCCTCTCTCCACCACTAACTCTGCCACTCTGCTCTCTGGCTGTCTGACTCCTGTCTGTCATTCAGTCCATCATCCTGCTTAATCATTCCATCTTTTTACGTTTGCATTTGTTTCACAAACTCCATTTGTTTTTCTTAGTTGGTTTTTTTTTTGGTCCATGGGTTTACTGGGTTGTTCCCTTCTGTTCATCAATGCCATCAATCTTGTATGGAGAAAACCAATGCATCAGCAGTGTAATTTTGTAATCAGCGCAGTGAGGAATACAAATCAGATCGGCAGCAGGGCCATAATGCATGTAATCCATCAGAATGAATGTGTTACAGACAGCTGATAAACATGCATTTTTGAGGTGATTAATTGACAGAGTAATAGATTGATCACACATCTGGAGTTTATTTCTGTATTTTATGCTGAAGCATATCAATGTGCTGAGTGTGTACACATGTGGGGACAAACACTATAAAAAATATGTAAAATTAATTTAAATATGAAGACAGTTTGGGAACAAGCACCGCAGGACTGATGAATTGTGTTTTCACTGCTGCGCTGGCATTCATGTGTCTGATTGGGATGTTTCATTTTGTTTACACCATTTCTTTTTTTTATTGCCCTTTATTAGAAGCTATTAAGAATTGAAACAGCATCACTCTGCTGCTGCAGCTCCACGCATGCTGCGCTGCAGTACGGTGGCCTGTATTTGACAGAAACCATGAAGCTGCACTCATCGTGCAGAGACAAGTAATTAGGGACACATCTAGGAAACAGCCTTGTCGTGTGCTTTTGTTGGCTTTAGAATGAAGCTTATTTATCTCTATAGCTTAAATCTTCCACATTTTCTACCACTGAACATGCCCACGCCGCACTAAGGGAGGGTTGTGTGGGGGCCAGAAATCTAAGCACCTGGCAAACTAATCATTGATTCATTGTTATAGATCCGAAATCCTATCACCTCCTGCAGATGTATGATGGTCATTCTGTGCAGCGGAGCAGAGAGAATGATCTCACTAATTGCTCTTTTATCCTAGCAGCTTTTATTTTTTACTTCTGCATAACTTGCAGCGGCTCTGGCAAAAGATATAGCGATTGACATTGTTTCCCCAGCAGAGAATATATTGGACCCGTGCTGCCTTGGCCGGCTGCGGCTACCTCAGTGAAAGATTGATGAGGCTCTTCAGGTGGATACAAAGCTAAGTGTCTTGTTTATTAATGTGCTGTGATTGGATCCATTAGCTGCCTTGTGTAAACTAATCACTGTATAATGTGTGTTGTCATTTCAGCCTAACTGCTGATAATGTATTCCTCCCCTGTCTTTGCAAATTCTCTTATTTTCTAATAGAGTCATAGAAATAATGTTGTGTCAGGAGTAAGGATTTTTTTCCATGCGGTCCACAGAACAGTAAGCATGTTTCACATTCACATGGATTGCTGAATTTGCTTTATGCTTCAGCTCGCTGTTCTCTGATACAAGCTGTTGTATAGAGAATCAGTGCAGAGTGCAAACCGACCTTTTCTATTTCATTCTGTCTGGTGCTGCCAGTACAGACAGGAGTGTTTAACTTTCAAAGGAAGGAGTTTGTAAATGGAAACAAATTGGGTCAAATCTGAGTTATTACTGCAAACAACTGTTACTCTCCGCATGGCTTGACTTTCAAAAACACATCAACACAGTGGCAACACTGGGGATGGAGATTACTGACTCGTAATAGATCTGCTTTTACAAAAGGATTAAAAAAACTCTTGCGAACCATAACAGTATCATAACCGCGCTGGCTGACATCCAGTGTGCCATCTTCAGGGATCAATTTCTTCAAAGCATAATGTGTCTCTTTTATTCACCATCTCTGATGCAGAGTTGGTGATCTCAAGGTATATGCAGAAAGACTTTGAAGTGCAAAAGAGTCTGAGTCGTCAGTGGAAAATGGAAAATTCACAGCCCAGGGTTCCCCCCACTGAGATATTGTGACCTTAAGTGAACAGAGAGAAAATGAGCAAATTGGAAATAAGTTTAGTAAAGCACGCTGCAGGTTAATGTAGGAACTGGAAAATAAAGATTGTGACACTACATGTCAGAATAGATATGCAGTGCTGATTAATTTGAAAAAAGTTGCCCCCGTTTTTTTAAAGTGGTTTACACAGGTACCTGTTCTTTAAGTATATCTACAGATGTACATGTTTGCTTATTATAGAACACATTTCCATGTAAATTTGCTGTTTGAATTCAGATTTGTATCATAAACAAATCTCAAGTTGCTAAATTACTACACTACAAAGTAGTTTTTTTCTGTTGTTGCCCCACTACCCCCATCACTGTATCCTGTGTGAAGTGACAGGTGCTCTCTGCATCTCTGCAGCACATTCATCAGTTCATTATGCAGACAGTCACAGGAGTCTGTATCTATAAATAAAAGCTGTGGTCTAAACTGTTTGCGGCAGGTTCACGTCGAGACGACTTCCAGGCGCATGGGAGCTGCACTTCAAAAGCAACAGCAACAACAACAAATATTGCACATGGAGAGAATCAACAAAAGAAACAATAATATGCCACTCTCTCTTTTTTTTTTTTTGTGATCCACATGCCACAGACTGTAGCACACAATGGTGGTGTTTGGGATGTGAAGCAAATGGACAAGTGTGCACATTTGATAAGTATATCTGTCACAAAAGACACAGCTATAAAACTTGCTCCATAGGTTTAACAGTAAGTTAATGAGGCCCAGCACGTGTGACTTCTTGCTTTTGAAACGGTTGAGCTGGCAGGATTGGTTTTCATTTGTTACTCAGTTAAAGTGCTTGCCCACAGCTAATGATAAAAGTATAAACATCAGCATTAACTGAACTGGACAGAAAAATGGCACTTAGTTCACACTCTACATACTGGTAGATGTCATACATGCAAATGATCCAACAAACTATCTCTCACCATAAGCTGAACAGAGGATGCTTAACACTGTTCATCATCCTAATTATAAACACACCTGCAACTCTGTCCCTCCTTCTCCAAGGTTCTATAAAAAATCAGTCAGACAGCTTGAAAAAGAGCATCACAATGATGTAATTAACTCTCCGGGGGGGCATTTTTGGTGTCTTTTAAAGGCAACTTAGGTGTAAAGTGATCCGGATTCCACTGATACATGATTTAATGCCCCCATTCTCCATGGGTTCAGCCACCAGAGCACTCATTCCCGTGTCATTTTTAATATTTTATATGTAGACATTTTCAGTTTTTAGAAATAAAGTACCTTACTATGGGAAATGTGTGTTTTGGAAATGACATGCATTTCCAATACCGCAACAAGGGCAGATCTACGGGAGGCAGGAGGAGGCAGTTGCCCTCCCTACACACTCCCAACCAGTCCCAGCTTAACTGTTCAGTTCTTAAAGTTGAAACTGGACAAGCTGTTCAAATCAATAAAAGTTGTTTTGTTGGACATACTTTAGATCACCCACATTACTAATACCTAAATAAATAAATAAAAGAACACTGAAAATGTAAAAAAAAAAAAACCTATCTCTGAAATTTCACCAATAATTTTATTGGAATTTTATAAGAAATATTTTAAGTATTTTAGTTTATACTCTTTACCACCTTTATAACAAATTGTTAGTAGTTAAAATATTTTTTTTGACTTGCTGAGTTTTTTTTTGCCTCCAAAGCCACTGAGCAGAAGTGCCTGTTTAACTAACTATATTTAAATGGCGACTGTTTGTAGTTGTCCTTGTGGCCACTATGACACTTGAGAAAGAAAAGCTCTCTCAAGAGGATGCAAATGAGAGGAAACAAGTCTTTTCTTGCTTTTGAACTTACGGTGGTATTTTCCAAAATGACCTTCAATGACTTTGTTTTCAATTGTGCTTAAGTGTCTCTGGATTTGATTGCGAACAAGTAATGTGACTCGATAAAATGTGGCTGACAACGTGGTGAACTAAAAAAAATAAAAATAAAAGAAGAATGCAGCAGTGATGTTTTCGGTAATACTGAGGACTGTTTACAGCCGTGAGACTTCACCTGGTTACCTGCACTTGTAAAGTTGAGCAACACAGGGGGTCAAAAAGACTTTAACCCTTTAACTAGCACGCCACAAATCAACTGAAATTAAGGACCACTGAAAGCAAACACAATTAATTTACCAAAAACTTTGATGCACATACTCACAGACACTTCACCACTCACCCTCCGCCTTATTCCTTCTGCATCACTACAAGTCATTCTGACATTAGTGCACAGCCTGCTAAGCTCTTACGCCTTATTTTCTGACTGTTGGAAGGGATGGCTGCTGCTGGTGGTAATGGTGATGATGGAGGGAGGGGATGTGGGGTTAACTCCTTTTATGAAATTGTGGGTTTTTGATTCGGTGCCATATTCTCTGAAGCTGAAAAACAGCCCCATCAGTAACTCATTTCATATGGATGTGCTGTGATGTGGCAACTGCTTTAGTCTCTACTCAGTGTGGTGCTTTGCTATAGGCACTTTGTATTCATGTTCTGTCTCATTCTTTTCTTCTTGATTATACAATGGCGGTGGAAGCTATTTAACAGGAGGAATGAAGCTGGTGTTAATTTAAAATGTTAACTTATTGGTATTGCAACGAAAAAAAAAGAAAAAGATCATTCAGGCTGTCGACTTTAAAACGTCTGTCAAAACACAGGCTTTTGTCAAAGCGTGCCGTTTGACATTTTGACCCAGGCTGCAAGCGGCTGTCAAAGCAGAGCTGTCATGTCCCATCTTAGGTGCTGCTGCTCTTCTATTGACCATGTTCAAGTGAGCAGACAGTTGACTTAAAGGGGGGTGGGATTCCTCGGGGCATAATCAAATCAAAAATCCTGACAATAGACACAATCAGGAAATAGGAAACTGTATGGCCAATTAGGTGGGCATTTCCCTTCAAAAAACAGAGCCTAAAATAATTTGGGTGTAAGCGAAAAGAGTGTCTCTGCTCCTTTTTGTTAAAGCTTGTATTATGTGGTTGCCTATTAAAGCCTAATTGAGAGAATCCTGGGATAAGCTGTGGAAGAATGCGGGTACTGTCCAAGCTGTGGCGCAGTCCCAGGAGAAGGAGAAGAAAGGGGAGTGCGCAGGAGGGCATACATTCACCCCCCACCCCTACACAACAACAACCCAGTAAAGTCCACCAAAGTGCATATTTAATTTGTTTGACAAGCAGAGGAAAATAGTTTGTGCTTCCTGTTTTTTTTTTTTCCTGTCTCCTCTCGGCACCGTTACATCTTTGTTCCGTTCCCTCGATGGCTTGTTCACTTACTTTCCATTTGACGTTCATTTGTAACAACTGCAAAACACGCTGGCACAGAATACACAGACAGATGTTAGAGATGAAATATTTATCCCATAAATTGTAACCTGGATTCCTCACTCGCCTTGTGAGCTCAGCCAACACTTCTATTATTAATGATGAACAGGTTTTTTTTTTTGTCAGCTCTGTTCATTTGTAAAATAGCTGTACGAGTGGTTTTTAGATTTTTTATTACTATTTATTTCTGTGTAAGCATGTAGCAGATGATGCATGATGAATGATGAAGGCCAGAAACCGCAAGCTCAGGTCTGCTTCCACCCGATGAATCTTCATCTGAAATCCATCTTTATCTGCTCTCCGATGCTGATGACTGGCCATTTAAAGATACTCAGGCTGTCTGTTGAGATGCAGCCAGGAGCGTTTGAGCCTGAGCTGGGATCCAGGTTCCTCCCACTGCTTTGACACATAAATAAAAGAGAATAATAATGTTCAGCGCCTGCCTGAGCAGCATGCTAATACGTCTGAAAGTGCCCTTTAACCAATGCACCATATCAAAAGGTGGAAAATATGATCCTGAGAGGCATCTAACAGTCCGTGGAAAGCTGTAATCCTACAATTGGGACTCAGTCTGCCTGTTTTATCTGCTAAATAAAACCATTAGTCTCCAATGTCCATATCTGTAGCAATCATGTAAAGTGAATTTAGCAAAATCAATCTGTGTGACACTATAAAATCTCCAGATAAAGTCTGTACCATGCGCATAAATCCCACGTGCATTGTTGTGATGACTAGCAAGCCTCAGACTTTTTTCTTTTCATGGAGCAGTGAATAGGGGGGTGGTGGGAAATTCAGAGGCTGGGATTAATTGGCATGCAAGCAGAGTAACTGTCCACAGACTGCCGATCACAGGGCTAGCCAAGCACGACAAGCATAGCCTATCTTCTACTTTTCATTAGGCCACGGACAGGGCCAGCCACAAGCTTTATGCTAAACAGGGTTGATACGGCTGTCTCAGTCTCCCAAAGACCTTTACACCCTCAAAACAAAACAACAGGATGCGTACAGACAAAACTAAACAATGTCAGGGGAAAAAGGACGGATCTCGCACAAAGTCTGTCATGCAAATAAAAGTAATGGAATAGCTGGTGGGGTGGAAATATGAAGGAAGTGAGGTATCAGAAGGCGACTTGATGCGAACAATCAATGAATAACTGTCTGCGTATGATTAACTAGACCTCTGTTCTGGAAGTGTGCCTGCTCAATTTTCAAAATGTACATTTCATTTATTGGGATCCATTAACTGGGAAGTGTTGGCAGAATTATGATTTGTATATGCAACAGTGGCAAACAAATTAAAATAAAGTAGGCTGAGTTGTTTTTTGTTTGTTCCAACCATGACTTGATAACAAACAACAAAAAATAGGTTCAGAGTGTGTGTATATGTGTGTGTATCATCATTCTGCTGGTATGAACTCAAACCCTCTGCTCTTCCCTGTTTTAAAATTCATATCAAAAGTGCATCTCCAGCAAATTGGTGTTTTAGTTCTGCTGAATTCCATCTGTTAATGGCAGAGCTCTTCAAAAGGAAAAAGAAAAAAAAAAGCACTCTGCAGCACCCATAAAATAGTGTTTCAGATCACACTTTAACATGAATGGCTAATAAGTAGCTCTTCTCTAATATTTTCATAAACAGTACTATGCAAAAGTAAAGTGAGGACACGTTCATAACTATTCAATAATGACATGAATAGGTTTTACTCATGAAGAGCAGTGGAACATATAATAATCATGTGGACCACAGTTCATGATTGTCAGAGTAACTTTCAAACTGTAGTGCAGTGATTATGTTCTGTTTAGGGGTGGGGATTCATGTGCTGCTACGTGTTTATAAATGATTTCTGGGATGGAAGTCTGACTATTATGAAAAATAAAACCTGTTTTTTTATTTATTCATATATAAATTTGCGAGAACATTTGGTAGTCAGTTAAGTATTTTAGTCATTTTAAAGGCGCAGTGTGTAAGATTCAGATCTGTTAACAGAAAAGGGGTGAGGCACTTTCTTTAGCTTACAATGAACTTTGCAACTAAAAAAAAAAAAAACTCAACATCTAGTTCAAGCTGCTGCATTGTGAACATTTGCTGCTTTTCAAAATCTTATGTGAATATGTATGGATTGTATGGATTGTGGCTGTTTGGATGAAACAAGAAGTCTTAACATTGTTTCCTATTAAAATATTATCACTAGTAAAGAAAATGGCCTTTAGTCCTGGTTGACTAGGAACATCATGACGACAGCACACCAGAATAAATATGTACAGAAATTCAAAGCCATAGAAAACACAGAGAAAGAGTTCCTCTCTTTTCATGCAGTGAGTCAGTCTCACACTTATTTTGTTTTGTCCTTGAATAGAATTTGGCACAAAAAGCAACAGAAAATGAATCATTTTTCATCCTGGCCAAATATTTCTACAGACAGTTACACTGTGCTTTGAAAGTTATCCTTTCATAATATAACAAAACTATAACCTTTCATAAATAATGTGATTATCATATGAGCATCTAATGTCCATAGCTGTATTCTACCATTACTGACATACATCATTCAGAGCTACCCAAAGCAGAAACATGCTGTCATCATATTAGCCTTCTCTTCTGTTTAGCTCTGCAGCAGGTACATCTCTATGTTTAATGAGCTACAACTGCTTTTCAGAGGCTTTGAACTGAGCTTGTCAGAGGCACAAAACTATAGTATCCTCTCATGGTGAAGTGAACATGAGCGATTACAGGTCTAAGCACCACCACCGTGACCTGTTGTGTGGAAATAACCTCCCACTGAGCAGACACCTCCAGCCCCACAGGGGAATTTTCCAGAGGCTCTCAGAGGCCAAGAGTAATATCAGCATAAGAGCATGAGGGGAAGGAGTCACCACCTTCAACATTTGACTGGTCTGGTGTCTGTCCAAAATTATAATGCTTATGGCTTGAAATTGAGAGCGAGACTGAGAAAGACCATTACCAGCCTGTGTTGAAAGTGCTGCTGTCTAAAACAACATGATTGGGCCCTGAGCCCAAAAGGCTACTACAGATTGTTGCTCTTTTTGTTTTGCCCAGTGTTGACATCAGTTGGACACGGGTGGGCAAGCTTTTCCTAGAGGGTGGGTGGGAATGCATTATTTTTATAGTGACCCCTCCCTGCTCCAATGACAAAACGTTCCAATTTCTGCTGGAGTGTATTCTTCAGCCAAGCATGGGAGGCTGCATTCACAGCCACCAAGTGTTAATAATGTGCCAAACAATTATGTCACAGTCTTTGGCCTCCCATGTGAGAAAGTTAGCCCTCCTTCCCTCCCTCCTGTGTTACTGTATGCAAATGAGAAAGCTCTAAAGTCTGAGAACTGGATCTTATGGAGCAGGGTCAGTCTACTGATCTGAAGTAAAGAGAATGGCATCTATAGTGAATTAGAGCAGTTTTCCATGGGAAATGAGTTGAGCATAAAGGTTCAACACTGTGTTGTCGTTGTGATGGGTGCTAATTGACACCCATAAACAACAGAATAAATATATGTTTTTAAATCTCTCAAGGTACAGAAGATAATCCATGTCAGCTATGCAGCTTTTCACCTCACTTGTGTGGGGTGGCCCTGAAAATAGCTCAGTGGGCATGATGACCACATTATCTGCTTGGTGACAAACACTAGAAACATGACAAGGATATTGCAGCCACACAATCACTGTGGGAATTTTACTCTTTAGCCATTAGCATTTCCTGTTTCCTTTGACGAGAACAGTGGTATAAAACACTGCAACGGGGGAAAACCCTTGAACGGTTTGGAAAAGCACAGAGTTGAGTAAAATATCAGCTAAATATGCATAACTGATGGATCTTTTTCTTTATGCCAAAAATTACTGGCATTATTTACACTGCTCCCACAATGGCTGGCGGGAGACTGTAAAATTATTATGGGGTCAAAGTGTCCTCTGTGCTCTATAAATAATGCGTCAGTTGCATGTTTAATCACGTAAAGCACAAGGCTGGTGAACAAACCCTGGCCTGACCTTCTCATAATTAAAATGCAAAGTAAACCTGTTGCCTGTCTGCTGCAGTGATTGGACATGACGTGCTGCAGTCGGTCAGCCTGCCTGCCTCATAGTTACTCTTTCACCAAACCTCTTATGCAAGAAGACATTCAGCATAAAGAAACCCTTCCATGAAATGGTTTGTAGTTAAAGTTTGAAAGCCTCAGTTCGTCGGCCTTTTGCTATATGAAAAATTACCAGAATGTTTTCTCTCTAGTGCGACTTATAGGACTAAAAGGCTACTTGAGTCCCTGAGAGCAGCTACCATTAGACCCAATGTTAACCCAAGGTTATGAAACCTTTTAACATTCCTAAGTGTTGTCTGAGAAGCATTATGATGCGAGGGGGGTCATCCACAGCCTGAATCATTTATATTTTACTACAGGAACCTATGACCCAGAACGTAAGCTGACAAAACAACAATGACTTTAAAAATCGGAGGACAGATGTCTTTTTCCATAGACAGCTGCAATGAATCTTTAAAATATGTTAGAGAACATGATCTTTCTGCCTGTTTACACAATCATCTACAGACTTCCATGTGTCCACAAAGAATTTACCCAAGGGATTAATAAAGTATCAGTTAATATTATTATTATTACTTCTTCCTATGTGACTGTGAAGACAATGACTCTTGTAACCTTTTGAAAGAGACAAAAACGCAGCCCTCATGTAGGATTAATTAAATGTATGCTGCAGCGTGACACAAGCAACTTAAAAGTGCATTAAACACAATAAATGTTAAGAGCTGTAACCACTTTTCGCCTCTTTTTTTACCACGAGAGCACGCTGTCACGCGTCTTAGCTTGAAGATCGACTCACATGCCTCCAACACCTGCAGCAACATTTTTATCTGCCCTCTTCCTCCTCACATGCTACTGTATTCCTATACTCTCTTCACTTTTTCAGTCGATAATTAATTAGCGTGACCAAAAATTAATTAGGGTCTAGTCCAAAGAATGTCGCTGTGCATTGAAAAATTAATTCCTGAGATAGGCGTGGAGAGAGGAGGATTATTATTCTGTGTGATCGTTCCTCTTGGTTTGTAGCCCTAGGTTTTAATGAGAGGTGATGAAGTGAAACGTAAATATCAAATGCATAAAACCTGACGATTGACTTAACATGGATAAAAATAAAGCACAATCTTTTAATAAAGTTAATATATGTAGAATAATTATTCCAAGGTTTGCACTAGTTTGCTGCCACTGATCAGCGCTGCCAGTTTTTTTTTCAGTAGTGAGTCAAAACTTTGTGACAGATAATTACATTACATTTGTAAACCCAATAAGGTATTTGTTGTTCTACAGAAAATTTAATAGACAGTTAAAACATGGCTTTGGGGATTGCTCATTCCTAATGTCCACACTGACACACCTTTTCACCTGAGAATACAACTACACTGTAAAAACTGTATTAAGAGTGCTGGATAGGGTTCTGCTGCTCAGCCATGTCAGTCTGTATCCAGCTCTCTTCACGTGTCCAATCAAAGGATGCACTACAAACCTTAGCTGAGGCTCCCTTGACACTTCATGTCCACTAAGCTTAATTGAATGTGTCTGAATGAGAGAAACACAGACAAAAAATGAGTAAGCTCAGTACAAAGGTTCTATTATCAGTTTGCCCATCAGTGCTAATGCAGATGTTGTGTTAACCATGTTACCATCTTGTTTTAGTGTGTAAGCATGCTAATTATCACTGAACACAAAAAACAGCTGAGATTGATGGGAATGTCAGTTTTTCAGTTACACTGAATTACATAAAGCTCTAAACTGATGGTGGCACCAGAGGAAAAGTGAGGTGTGATTACAGTTTATATTGAGTGAGTTATAAATATTCTGTGCAACATTTAGCTCCAGTTCATCAAGCAGGTGTATTTTACAATATCAAATAAATGTTGAGATATTTGAGTCTGGACCAGACTGAATCCAGTGGTGGATCGTCACACCAGTTTTGCCATCCACACAAAGACACGCAAACCACATCAATTAAAAGTTTGAAATTATACATGTAAATAAATGTGAATGCATGTATTAGCCTGTCACGTACAGTGTTCTGTATGCTAGACTTCAGTCCTTTACAGCTCTGTGATAAGTTCACTGAACATATTAAAATGGGAGGAAAAACCGTAATAGCGTAGTGGAGTTCTAAGACAGAGACAGAGAGACAGAGTGGGCAGATATGGGCTTGAAAAGCAGAGAGTAATACAACCGACATTGTGCGACCTCATCTTTTCATACAATAAATGCAATTTGAACATAGCGGAATGCAGCAACAGTTTGAAGTGAATATATCCACAGTGTGAAATTAAAATACATCTTGTCATGAAGCCATCACCATCTCTGTGCTGCTTTCTTTCTTCCTCTCTATGCCAGGCATAAACACAGTGAGGAGGCAGTTGTCATGGTGATTAATGCAAATGCACACTGTTAACCTGTAGAAGGGAGGACTTTTCAAAGATTCTCAGACCTTGACTTCAACTAATAAGTGTCTCTGCTCACTAGCTACTGTGTACAATGACGGAAGAAATTGAAAATCATGCCAGCTTTTATGAAGCTTGACACCTCGCTCAGATGGTGTAAATGAAATTCCTGCTCTTTAGATTGTGGAACAGTTGTGTGGTTTGAGGAAAACACTTTGTGAGCGATGTCAAACAGTGAGCTGGAAACAGAGGCTTTCAAAGGAAAGCAGTGATACTGCAGTTATTTTGGTCAATGCACTGATGCTGACAAGATCCTACATAGCAACAAGTCGATCAGAATGACAGCCAATGCCAGGGCAGTACCATAACAACTGCGGTCATTAGTGTACGTAAACCATGAGGCATCGCATCTATAGTCCTGAGAGCAATGTGACTTATAAAGAATGCCTTAATGGGAGAGTGAAAGGGCAGGGACAAAAACATCATTACGCCAGGGACCATTACATGGGAATGTGCACTTGCCTGTCCTCAGCTCTTCTTCTTTGACCCCTTCCTCCAGAGCCTAACGGTGTATTTTGGTCCATCCTCCTGAGTACACTTCTGCTGGCTCCCAGAGTGACACAAACCAGAGACTCACAGAGTGAATCTAATTACAGAGACAATTATGATTGTGACCCAGTTTGACCCGGATTTGTATTCAAATGGACTCAGTTACCTTGAGCTTTGGAGATGCATCTTCTGAGGACGGAGTGTGAACCCGTAGACTCCTCCTCTCAGTCTCTGTACTCACACGTGTTAGCAGCCAGACATGCAGTCACACTCTGTGCATAATAATTATTGATGTACGTGTTTATTCTTTTAGTCATGGTTTTTCTTTTGTTTTAATTTAATTAATCTTTAACAGCCTCATGGTTTCTATTATGGCTGACTTAGGTCAACTTTCACTGGAGCATTATTGTGATGACGCAATCTTATCTTAACATTCTCCAACTTTGTGTGATTCAAATCAATCATTCTAAACAGGCCATTCATTTAAAGTCTTTTTTCAAGCAGCCAGCCAGAATGAAAACAGCCTTGTGTTAAAATAGCAGAAGATGCATTATGCATTGGTGTTCCAGCCGATCACATATATTTGATGGACCCTCGCATTGTTGGATAACAGGCTGAACGTCAGAGAGACACAGAGCTTCAAGACGTAACAAGTCATTTTGTTGTATATACCCCCGTTAAAAATATCTGTATTCATTAGTTTTACCTGGATTTCAACTAGTGATGTCTAATCAACATTTTTTGGGCCTGATAATGTGTCAATAATGAGTCTTAATCAATATTCACCAACAATGAAATTTTCGTCAATTATACGTGAGACATAGAAATCACAGTTGTGCCTTATTTAATCGGGCAATGGTGCTCTAGATCATCTTTATCCAAATTATCGGATATATTATTAAAAGTTAAGCTTAGAAGAAATTACATATTTGCAGTAATTATATATAATTCTATAAATAATTATGTTATATGGATGAAACTAACTGGTAAAAGCACAACTTGACATGCTGGATCCTCAGCTCATCATTAGAGTTAAACCTGACTAGGCAGAGCCAAGCAACAAACTACTTGAGGCTAAGTTACCAAGAGAAGTGAGCATCAGGGTCCCACATGTATCAGTCATTTGAACAGCTGCTCTTAGAACATGTCAGTGTCCCACTTCAAACCATTCACCTGTAGGCTTTACAGAACATTAGTTAAACCAACAACATACAAGTTCTGGTCAATGTGTAAATATAAATGTTTCTACTCTTGAAGATAAAGGAGGAGACTATTTTTTCTTAACTAGGAGCAGTGAGGTTTAGTCAAGACAATGAAATCAGAGTCTCAGCACTGTAACATGTTCACTGGTTCACTGAGAGGTCAAGCTCAATGACATCATCTGGAGGACGTAAACCCCCAACATGTCACCCAGAGATCTTTCGCAGAGCTGCTGTCACTGGAGCTGAGACACACCTCTGAGGATTGCATCTCAATTTTCAAAAGAACAGTTTGAATCGGAAATGAATGAAAACACAAAATAAGCTGCAGCTCTTCTTATTTTTGTTCTTAAATACAAAACAGAGGAGAACAAATAACATTTAATCTGGCACACTTTGTTATGGGCTGCGTTCTTAGATCTTCTCTCGTTACTTCTGTTAATTGCTACATGATAATTAGGTGCAGAATCAAATTAACAATGGGAATTAGTTTAAGGAAATATGCATTATTCAAGGGAAAGGAAGGGAAAACAATAGTCCTGATGATGCTCGCATTGTTGATGACAACAGCGAGAGTGAGGTTTGAAATGGAAGACAGCATCAGTAATGATGATGGGGATGATTGCGCACTAGTAACAACTGCAGATGTGTTGCTCTCCAGCCTGTAACATAAAGCAGGGTCAGTGACCTCAGATTTCAGTCCTATTTCCTCTACAAGCCAAGTCCTAATAGACTCCATTAACAGAAAGAGAAGGATAGAGAGAAGGAGAGAAAGCCCTGACGCTGGAGCTTTCACAGTAAAGTCTGCATATGCGATGACTTGCAGTCTGGCTGGCTGAATGAACCAGGCCCAGAGTCTGATAACCTCCTCTTTCCTTATTATTTCCCCTCATTTAACTCACTGTGAGCCTCCATCACCGTCCATTTTCTCGTGTCTGAGGCGAGGCAATCTCTCACTCCTGCAGCACGTCTGTTATTTCACAGCAATTTTGGATAATGATTTATTTTACTGCTCACAATTGGAAGACCGTCCGCTTGAAAGGGAATGATAAAATAGTAATCCCTTTGCAATTATGTAGTGAGAGATAGTCCCATTCATTGAGATTCACTGATACAACTGCTGTGGACACAGGGAAGCTTTGAAATGATTGTGAATAACGTCCTAGTTCTTCTTCAGCGTTACTAGCTCACTATATCACACGAAAATACACTGTAAATATGTTTCAACTGGTGGAAAGAATAATGGAGTCCTGTCATGGTGCATACAATATTCCTAACAAATGTGCATTCAATTAGATTATTAGAAAGAAAAAAGTAGCAAGGCCTCAGTTTAACTTTACTCCATCATACAGTAAGTGAAAACCTCATATTGAACAAAAAGTACAGAAGTAGCAGAAGGAGAATTCTCACTGTGCAGAGTTGTGTTTATATACTAATTTCAGATGTCCAGTCTGTTTTTATTGGCCAACTAAGAAGAAATACTCTGCTCACACTGCTCCAAGCAGCTGATCCTGAGAGGACACAGACTGTGGAAGCTCTGATGCTCACTGTTCAGTTGTTCACGTGGCTGATTAAAACTGACATAACGTATGTGTTGTTCCATGCCAACATGAACAAAAAATAGAATAAACAAACCATAATCTGCATTACTAAGAGGTAGTTTATCAGCTATGGTATAAATCCAGATGCTTGCTTCTGGAAGGACAGCTGTTGAAATGGCCTTAGTTAAAGCATATTCTATAGCAAGTGACCCACTGAGCCAAAAAATATGCAAGACTACTTAATTTCAGGTAGTGGAGGCAAAACTACACAAACTGAAAACTCAAGTAAAAACTGCACTCCTACAAGTAGAAGTACCACTTCAAATTCTTTACTCAATCAGAGTACTTAGAGGGCTGTAGATTTACTTCATAGTACTTCACTACAGTGTTTTCTCTGTGCATCAATCTCACTGAGTTACTGATAGAAAACAAGAAAGCAAACTACTATATTCGAACCACCGTTAAACTTCATGCTCTTGATAACAGATGTGTTCCACATGTTTCTTATAAATGAGGTTTGTGTCGAAATCTAACATGTTCTTCTTGTTCAGTTTAATTCATGAACAGATTCAAGGAAAAACATTATTTACGATTTACTGTGAAATCAGCAACATTCATTTCATTCACGCCAGTGAAACTCATTTCATCAGTGTCAACTCATTTCACATATGTGCATCAAATGAGAAAAATATGACAAAAGAACACTTGTACTAGTAATGAGTACAACAAATTTGTATTTGTGTTACTATGGAGTATGTAGCATGGAGTGTGGTGCAAAACAACAGCAGGTAAAGGTAGAACTGATTTTAACCACTTTATGTCCTGATAGCTGCTTCATCCTTAACAGTACATCAGCATTTATTTCATGCAACTTAAAGTAACTAAAGCTGCCAAACTGATGTAATAGAGTGAAAAGTACAGTATATACCTATAGAAACTGAAATACTAGAGGAAAATAGAAAGACCTCAGAATTGTACTTCAGTACAGTACTTAAGTAAATAGCTATAGCGTCTACAAGAGGTCACATGATACATCTGAGCGGTCGTTCAGTGATTAACCTTGCAGGGAACTGGCTGCACCAGCTTCATTCATTTTTAACTTTTGTTTTTTGTTAAATGTTGGATTATTCTACTTCCCTCTGTGTCAAACAGTTATTTTAATCTAAACATCTGTAATACAGACTGAGAATCATTCTCTGATGCACCACATTGTAAAATCTGAAAAATAGCCAAAGCTAATTAGCCAAGGCATATAGTTCGAGCAAAACTGTTTCAGTCAGCAGCACTGTTACTGGACATTATGAGAAGCTATGTAACATGCAAAAGTGATAAACCATTAATAATAATCCACTGGACCCATTATCAATGTGGGAAAGTGTATGGAGAGTGTGCACATCAAAGCAAAGTGTCACATTTATGAGAAACTCTATCCATAATGGTCCACCTCACAGGAAGATGTTCTAACTGTACAGGATGGCATGGACATGAGATGCAACGTGTGTCTGGTGAGAAGCTGAGCGTCCAGCATTTCCTCCATGGGCAGCTCCAGTGAGCAGTTTGGACTGGTTGTGTTGTTTATCCTTGCATTACACATCACAGGTAGATTTGAAGTTGACAAATCAGGTCAAATTGATGACGAATCAACTCCAAAGCTGGAAAGTTCTCCAGAGCGAAGCTTAATTACCGACTGCAGGCAGAGCTTCATTTATAAACCACAGGGCTTTTACTGGAAATCAGAGGAGCTAATAAGTTGCCTGCCCATTCTAGGTCATCACCATAAGCAGGGGAGCAGCAGAGAGGAAGAAGACGTCTGTTTTATCTTATTTTCTTGTTAGTTTGTGACTTAAAGTAGGCTCTTTGGTTTATCCACTGCTGTTTCGTATCATTATCTGTGTCAAGTACAGTAATTATCTAACAAATGTATAAAAGTGGCTCTCTAATTAAATGCCATGGGCTGTAGGAGATGCAGATAAATTATTTATACTGCTTTGATGAGAAGTAGCTCGCTCTGAGGAGTGAGCAGTCAGTCGTTTTCAGTAGTGAGGTTTTAAAGAAACTTTTCCAGGGGGTGTTTGGGGAAAAGAAAAGTTTAATCAGAATATTTGCCCCAAGGAGCGAGGTGCGTCAGCTTTCTGAGTTTAGCAGCCAGTTCGTCCAAAGATGAGTGACTGAGGGAGTTATGTTGGTGCTCACAAGTCAAACACTTGAGGCCGTTCAAAGCTTATAGCAGCTGTTTAACAAGGACGCACAGTGTTTGGAAAACATGTGTTTCTCACCTTGGTGTCAGAGTATCCACTCATACCTGGAGACTTTTAACTGACACAACAGGTTCAGTTCAGTCTGCAGCAAATCAATGTATTTCAAGTGCAGAACAATTACATCTCACTGAATATGAGGCAGAAGAAGACAGTGGATCTCATGTTATGATATGAGAGCTTAAACACACCCTTGTTTCTGCAGATGTCCACATTGAACTAAAAGTTTCTTTAGTCAAGCAGGAATAATATTTTTTTCTTTTTGATTCTAATCCACAACCATTCATGACGCTGATATTATCACAGTTCCCATTCTGATCAGTCTTGGCTCTTGAAGCAGGTTTTTAGATTCTGAACCAAACTACTTCTGGTAAAAATGCTCAGAACCTGCTTAGCAAATGGGAACAGAACCAGTTTTGTCCTGTCAGACAAAATCCACTAACATTTAGTCTGTACTACTGGAGAGCAGCTTTCAGCTGAACTGCACACATCCATTCTCAACAAGCTGCAGAGCTCCCACAAGCAAAAAATAAAGACAGCTCTGACGATGATGAAGCATAACAGCAGAATTAACAAATGAGACCAAGGAAGCAAAGTCAGATAAGAATTTCTTATTATTCCAATAAAAAATACATTCATACAGAAATATAACAATTTTGCAAAACAATTTCAAATAAAAATTTCATAAAGCATAAACATAACAATTTTACAAAAGTTGTATTTTTTTTGTTTTTATACAAAGATTCAGTTGAGAACAAAGAGCTGTGTGTGTGTGTGACAGAAAGAGTCTGAGTAGTGGGATGAAAAAGATGATGGAAAGCTTAAAAGATGAGAGCAAACACGAGGCTAAATCAAGGCTCAATTACCACTCGAACAGTATCGGCTGTTTCTACACAATGGATGTTTCCCCTCACTTTGCCCACAAAAGCCCCTGTCGGCACTCCAAGAACTATCGCAGCAAGCACTTTCAAGTTTGTAACCCTCCTGTATCTTTCACCTGCTGATCTGAAATCCATATATTGTAGCAAGCAACTTGCTGCAACATCAGATTCCTGCGGCGAGGTCGCTGGATGTGGAGAAGAGGGGTGACACCCGTCACTCTAGAAGCAGTAACACATCTAATTCCTAGAATTAGTTTGGGCTCCAGTAAAAAAAATCTTTAAGTGAGATTTTGTAATGGGGTTTTCACCTGCAACTTTGATGCTTGATCTTTATCTTCTCCTCAGAGCCCCCCCCCGCCCAGCCTTTCACCCACGTTCTATAGTTTTCATAATACTGTTGCAGCTTGGCTAAAACAACGTGCTCCCCAGACAGGTCAATAACCAACCTACACAGTCAGCAGTCTGTGACAGATTCCATGCCAACAAAGCCTTTAGCAATTCATTACTGAGGCAGTACAAGGCGAGGCCTGTCTGACTGCAGCCTGTTAATTACAATAAATCTTTAGGTTTTTCTTCAGTCACACTGGAGGGATGGGGAGTCGGCTGAGAGGAGAACATGGTGTTTGTGAAGGTGGTGGGGAAAAGGAGCAGCACAGTATGAACTACTCTGGTTTTGTTTTGTACCTTAGAGCTGCGTGTGATGGACTTGAGTGCATACTACACAGTAGTCAGCATCTTTAATCAATGAGTTTAAGTGCTCGAAACTTACAGCATTTATCCTAATTACATGATACACAGGAACTAAACTGGTTCTACCGACAGAAAAAAAGCACATTTACATTTTTACATCAGACAAATTAAACGCACACAGTTCAAGTTCATTTGTAATTGAGCCTGGACGAAGGTCGTAAAAATCACCCATACGGCAAAGCTGCCGCCGCCTTCTGGGAAAAGTCACTTGCATAAGGCACCATTTAGGTCAACAGTGCATTATTAGATAGAAAAACAAAGTACAAAAAATCTAAATTAGTCCTCAAGGCATAGGATGAATGTAGCAAGCAGTGGTGGCATCTCCAGCCAGAGATGGAGATGTCAATGAAGCAACGTGATGAAGTTGTAAAAGAGAAAATCATCAAGGCTTTATGTACAATATTGTAACATTTAACCGTTCGCTTTTTAGCTGCACTTTTATTGAAACTATTTGCAGTCCTGATTACAGTGGAAACAGGAAATGAACAAACCCTAGAACCATGCAACACCTGTCTATGATACTGAAGTTATAGTATAGTTGTGTTATACCTCTAAGCACACAGCTTATACAATTCCACTACAAATGAGCTTTGTAGCTTGTAAAAAAATAATAAACCAGGCTACATAACACATTGCACATTTAGTAGCTGCACCAAAAACACCAAAATAAGCTCCTGTCATACAGTGACCGGAGAGGGGAGGGGTAGTTTTGGTCCCTGGGGTCACAGACCAGAAGATGACAGATCTCAGGCTGGTCAAACCCAAGGTCTCAAAAGCTTCGGAGAACAACCCCCCCCTTCCCAGTTTGGGTGCCAGACAGAAAGGCTGGGACTTTCTCCCTGCCTCATCCTCACACCGCCACTAGGGAAACACAAGCGGAATGTTTCCCCCAGAAACCCATTCAGTCCACAGCAACATTGGTACCAGTCCCGCACCATCCATCAATCTGTCCCTTCTCTCCAAAATCCCGCTCTTCTTCTTCTTCTTTCCAGGGGACCAGTAAGCCAATCTCAGACATTCACAGTGCACACATGCTTACCTCAGACAGTTTTGTAAAGTACCAGTGTATCTGCTGTCCGGGAGCTGTCCCAAAACATCATGCACCATACATACACATCATTCACCCTTTCTGTTTGTCTTTTATCGGTTTTATCTTTTTTTATGTTGTAAGTCCTTCAAATCCAAAAACAAGGAAAAAAATCTTCCCAATCCATGATTTTGTCCTCGTTGCAACAGACAACCTTCAGAGCGCCTTTTCTCCAAAGAGAGGTCCCGGAGGCACTGGGTTTCAGTATGGTGCAAAACGGCATGCTTTGGCTGGAACACACTCCCGCCGCTCTGCTCTGGGACAGTTCAGCCAAGAGACTGGTCGGGAGATGGTGTTTGTTTTTGTTCATTTTTCTCCTTTTAAAAACTTAAAAAAAAAAACAACAACAACAACAGCTGTGTTGTTTGGTTGGTGCTTGGCCCTGCTCTAGATGTGCCTCTTCATATGAAGAGCCAGATGGTCAGACCTGGAGAAACATCTGGGGACAGAGTGGAGAGGGGAAGTCAGTGAAAGTGGAAAACTTGACAAACACGTTTTAGTGAAAATGAAGTAACAGGTTCAGTATTATTGTTGACAGCGTCTGGTGGTCTCTACACCACACCTGCCAAGCAAAGCTTTGCAGTTCAGTGGTCCCACAATGGTGGAGAAAGCTCTTAACTCTGCTCACTCAGCAGCCTTACTAAAAAAAAAAGAAAAAAAAAAAAAAAAAAGGAAAAAGTCTTTGTCTCCCTGATTTGATTTGCTTTGCAGATGGACCATAACGTGGGTGTCTCATATGAGGCTACAAACACATGTATGGTAGAAAGTCAGAGGAAGCTCTTTTATTTTAGAGCAATTTTAGAGTAACAGAGCTTCCTCTGTCATTATGCAACAGTTCTGCAACTAGTCACACTTCTGTGATTTGACAGTTGTGTCCGAAACTGGTAACAACTTTTGTTGAGTTTTTTATAATAGTTTTTTTTATTATAACTGTCACTTCTGCCATAAACATATTTTTGATGTCATTGAATATGCAGAAACATTGTGATATAGTTTTAAGCCTCTAGTGGACAAACTATAGAATAGTGTCATTTATGGCCATCACATACACCAACATGAGCTCTAATGTAACCTGGTCTACTAATAAGCCTGGCCGTGATACTGAGGTAACTGAACAAAATGCCTCAGTGTCCAGTCTTTAAAGACAAGCATTACTATTGATGTCAAAGGAAAAGCACGTCAACAAGTCAACATGCCATCGCCCTGTGCAAGGATGTTTATCAAAAGACTGGTGACGTGCAGACCAATGTTCCTGCTCACCTGTCACAGTGGCTGCATTTAAATGGCTTTGCCCCAGTGTGCTTCCTGAAATGTCTGGTCAACTCGTCGCTCCGTGCAAATCGCCACTCGCAGCCCTCCCATGAACACCTGTATGGTTTCTCACCTGAGGAACAAAAAAAAGAAAGAGGCAATTATTAGAGCTCAAATTAGCAAGAAGGAAAAAAAACACAACCACAGAACACAGAAGGAATGTGGCCTTTGCTCCCCAGGCAGCGACTGGTCAGTTCTGCACTGTTGTCATTTAAATGCATTCAAATCAATCACCCCGAGGCCAGAGTCAGATGTCACAGGTACTGACAAGCCAGTCGAGAACCACATTCCACTGAACCTTATAGATCACTAGCTCTGCTCTTATGTAATGCAGCAACGCAGGAGAGCACATGGGGGTTTTATCGTTTTAGAACACGTCTGTATGTATATAGAGGCGCGTGTGTTGCAATTTCCCGCCTTAAAAAAAAAGTACAAAACAGTGAAATGACCACTCAGAGGCCGTCCCACTCACTGACCCCTGGCTCCCCACCCATTCACCCTTTCCCATGGTGAAACTCAATCTGTTTTGAAGTCCTTTA
>OMLM01009244.1:0-25294 GCA_900302695.1 Helostoma temminkii | reverse complement strand
ATAATTATCTCATTTATCAGATACAGCACTTTATTATTTTATTTCTATTTTTATGTGTAGCTCTTATGTTGCTTTGGTTGTTCCCTTGGTTAAGAGTAACATTAGTTCCTATGTGCCCTCGTGTCATGGGGAACAATTGGAGTGTGACACAGGGAGAGTAACGTGTGTGCAGGAGTGAAATAGAAAGGCAGTCGTTGTAAAGGGTAAAACCGTAATTTTCTGTGTTGGTATTGATTAAAGTAGATTATAACCAGAGAAGCAGCAGCCGACAACAAGACATGATGGTTACAATCAATGTCCGAAGAAAAAACGCGTCAGATTATGTGTCGTTCACAAGCCTCAGATAACATTCTGACTTTACAGTTTCATATGAACTGACACTAGACTTGCACAGACTCAGTCATGTTTGACCGGCAGATCTGCTGCTGTGGACCAGACTAATGATGTGTGTTTAGGAAATTCTCCACTTCACTGCTTGTGGTGCTGTGTGTCCTCAGTGCACCAAGACGTGCGGCGTGGGCGTGAGGATGAGGGACGTGAAGTGTTACCAGGGCAGAGAGCTGGTCCGAGGCTGTGACCCCCTCACCAAACCGGTGGCCAAGCAGACCTGCACTCTGCAGGCCTGCCCCACTGAGCCTCCAGGTAACAGCTCAGGAAACCTGCTGCTCTGCTTCCCTTTACATCCGTGTGTGTAAACATATCGCAGTGTGTAGGACTTCAGAATTCATAAATATGTTATCAATCACCTGAAAATAGCAACTGGTGTATTAGCTGTTAAATCTACACACGGAGGCCATGATGTCTCTACAGTTGAAGCTATGTTTTATAGTTTTACTAAAACTAAATCAAGTGTCTAAATATAAAGTGACAAACAGGGAGTGACACATGTGAGGGCTGCTCACAACATTCAGTCTCACCACCGGAAGTCACTACATCTTTCACAGTTCACTTAGGCACCGTTAAGAGACTCAGCTCATCTACTTTCCTAAAGTCATTTATCGTCCATTTAGTAACACCAGACAAATGTTTGAGCTACAGAGCAAATCTCTCCATGTGGATCCAAACTGTGCCACTGGAGGACTGAACTAATTTATTAAATGAAAAGCTGAGAAACAAACATACTTTTACATGTGGACCGGAAAGTCAGGCTTTTCTGATACTTCCCCTTTCGATTATATAGTGAAATCATGCAGCGTGTCCTCTTGCATAGATTCTGTTTTTATTGTATGAAATAATTCTTTCAGACAGCAAATTCAAAACTATTAAATCTAAATCAAGTCCGATTTGTAACACGAACTCCTCTGTGTGTCCAACGTGTCCCAGATGAGAGCTGCCAGGATCATCCATCCACCAACTGCCTCCTGGCTCTGAAGGTGAACTTGTGCAGCCACTGGTACTACAGCAAGACCTGCTGCCACTCCTGTCGCTCTGTACGACCTCCACCCTCCTAGTCCAGGTCACCACAGCGTCCCTCCGCCCCAGCACCAGCATGAGGAAAAACACAAGATCGTTTTCTCGCTGGGAATAATAAGAAGAAGCTAAACGTCAGAGCTGGAAGCACTTATCTGCTCTATAGAAGAAGTTCCTCCAGTACCTTGGATTTAGTGTGTCAGTACGTTTGTTTAAATGGAAAATAAAATCTGGTCGCCTTCTGAGCTGATGCTACAACATTCATACAGAATATAAGAAACATTATTTGCTCTTAGACATATTTCTTTTCCGCTTTATTTTCCAAACTTAAGTACTTTTAAGTTTCTTTCCTGTCGCACTTTCTAAAACACACCAAACTAGCTCTCAGTCACAGCCACACAGTGTGGCCCGAGCACACAGTTGGGTCTTCCAGCTTTAAGAAGCACCTGCTCGGCCACACAGATGTTTTCATTTTCCCTGGTTGGTCACACCTCTGCCTGGATTCGCTTTGTGAGGGAGTCTTTGACTAATTAAACTACCTGACTAGCTAAATGTCATTTGAAATTAGTTTGTGAATTGGACAACATGAGTCAGTCAGTTAAACCTGCTGACGTGATCCGGGTAAAGGTGTTGTCAGTCACAGCAAGTGGAAACACCTGCGAGTGTGTGTCCAGATTCACAGCGTCAAACGAGGCAGAGCTGCCATCTGCATCTGTTTGTGACTGGACTGAGGAGACAGCATCGTTTAGTTACAAGCAGAAACGAAGAGAAGGAAAACTTTAATACCAAAACAGACGCTCAGTACAACAATGCAGGAGCCTTAGAAATGATTAGAATATAAATCTGTCACAACAAATATTTTCTGACCAAACGTCTGAGTCCATCTGGTTTTTCTCCTCAGGCGTGTTTCTGTCCTGATAAAACAAATCTCTAACAACCAAAAAAAATGACCTCCACTGTTGCTGTGTTCATCTCTGCAATGAAAAGACCCGTTAAATTATTTCCCGCTTGACTATACTGCATGACTAGAATATTTAATACCGTTTATGAGCTCTTATTTAATTGTGTTTCAGTTTGGTGTCTGGCATGTTTCCATTCCACTCGCCTGCTCGCCTGTTTGCCTGCGGGATGTGGAAGCATATTTATTAGTCATATTTTCATTTATCGTGACGCTCCTGATGCAAGTGGTTACTCATCAGGTCAACTGATGCCAGTTCTGCTCTGTGTGTGTGTGACAGAGGAGGAGAGAGTCCGTCCACACAAAGGCAGAAAAGATTCCTGACACTTGAAGTACGGCTGAAATGTATTCAGACATGTATGTCTCATTTTTAACTATTGTGTACTGTGTTTTTATATAACTGATACCTCTTTGTACAAAACATAAGTATGGAGATTGTGTACTGTTGGTGATAAACTGAAAACCTAATGATACTGACTTGTACTTCAATTAAAGAACAGTTCAAATTATCACATTTGTCTCTTTGTCATATTTGCATACATTTATTTATAAGATTTATTGCATCAGGACAGATTTTATACGTCCAGTCAGCACAGTTTGAGCTGCGTGGTTCTCGCTCACGTTTCATCATTAAAGTTTTGTCTCATGTATACAAATGCCCAGACTGGAAGCACTGAACGAGGTGAGAGCACTGATCCGCTTCTCAGTGTCCTCCACTCTTTCCTCCCTGGCTTCTTCTCGTGTAAACATGATGTAATGAGTCAAAACTGATATGAAGCAGCAAAACAGGTTTGGAGTCAACTCCCACAGATATGTAACAGTTTTGAGGAGAACTTGCACACACTGATGCCCTCTGCTGGTCAGAGTGAGGCCATCAAACTGCTCAACTCAACAACTGAAGCAGACCTTCCAAAAAAAACAAACAAACATACTGAAGGTTTATTATTGTAGTGAGTATTCTAATGGAAATGTATACTTTTTTTCATACTTAGTTACTTATACTTAGTTTATACTTAAAGTATACTACAAACACACTTTTATATTTACTGTACGTTTACTACTGATGTTGTACTAGTACACTTTTAGTAAATTCTCCACAGTAAATTTCATGTATACTTTTACTTTAAGTGAAGGATACTTCATCCTCCTCTCAGTTGTTAAAATATTTCTTTAAAATTTCCATACTGTATAATTATATATAAATCATAATACTGTACTGATGCAACATCACAGCATTTTAGTACATACCGCTGAAAGGCATGCTGGGTATTTCTGTGTACATGTCAGCATTCTTAAGTAGAATTAAGTAGGCCAAGCATACTTTGACTATGTACAGTAAACAACAAGTACATAGAGAAATTTGAAAATCAGAGATATATACATATCTCTGATGTGTACATAAAGTGAACTGGAAGTACTTACATATTTCTAGTTTACAAGATGTAAATTATACTTAAATATAATTTTTAGTGAGGAGAACCTAAACAAATGAAACAGTCTTCAGTCTCAATAGTTGATGTCAGAAAACACTCAATAAAAAACTTCAACCTTAGGAACTTTATAAAATAAATTGAGGAACCTGAAGCTTGTCCCTACAATTCCTGCACCCTGAATAGATGATTAACCCTGTAGACTCCCAGGATGTCATTTTTCTGTGACTGCAGATAGACTGATAGTGTTAAGAAAAAGACAACGCTGCAAGAAGAGAAAACAACCAAATACAAAATGCACTGTAAATACCAACGACAACAATGGAAATGTCCGCAGGGACTTCGCAGTTTGTTTGCTTTACAAGTTTTGTTTCCTCTCTCTTTTTCTTTCTTACACTTGCTGGTTATTTTGTATGTGTTTTGTTAAAGTGGTTTTATGCTAAATCACATTTTCATTTTTATACTTATATGTGGCTCTCCCGTGTTCCACGCCCTACTTTTTGTATATTTTTCTTTATTGGTAGAATCCAGCCCCGGAACAGTCCAGTCTGGATTTTCCACCTTGCCAACGTAAACTGGGGAGATTGGTCAGAGCTGGCCAATCACAGCCTCTGCCGAGGTTCTGCAGCCAGTAGTGCTTGTTGTGAACGCAGGGTGTCTGTCGATGTTAATGTCGAAGTCTCTCTACAAACAGCAGAAAATGGTAGAAGCAGTGTGCAGTAGACAGAGCTAACTGTTGTATAGATGAACACAGAAGACCCTTTTCTATCCTAACAGTATCTGAAGGAGGAGTGAATTTATTTTTTCTAGAGGGGTCCACACAAAATCGGACACAGAAGTTGCTTTACTTTGCCAGTTGCTTTATTATATGGATATACTTGTAAGGACCGGTACCATGCTGCTCAAAGATAGACTCATTCTGACTGTCTGTGACTTAAACCTGGGACTACTTCAAAGTTTAAAGTCTTAAGTGTTATTATCACAGCAAAACTTTCTGTGGTTGACTAGCGGAGATATGTGTGTGTATATATATATATACACACATAAACATACACACACACACACACACACACATTACATCCCTGAAAATAGTAATAACTATATGCATTATTAGGGTGCGTATTCTCCTATTTGACGCAACAATCAGCAGAAGTTGCTGGAGTCGGACTCACGGCCTCCAAGCATCACAGAATAAGAACTCGATTTTGTTTTTTTAAAATTGTGTTTTACATTGGAGCATTGCAGGTTTCACTGTGACAGCCTTTTCTGAACACTCCTCTCTGCAGGAGCCAGGGTGGAGTCCAGTCATCAAGGACATTCAGTTCACCTGGTCTGGCTGCACAGTGTCAGCTGGTGGCGTTTTCCTTTGCCTCCATTCTGTCTGGATTAATTGTATTTAGTTAGTTTTTTCTCTTACTCTAAAACGCTTCTACTGTGTGTTAATTAAATGGTAAAAGGAAACACTGAAGAATCAAATACTCCTCTGCTGTACTATCATGAGGAAATATACTAGTAAAGCATGTCAATGTTTATTTAAACATCTCAAGCAAAACCTGTCAATTATTATATGAACTGCGTTCTGCTTCCATCTACAGTAGAATGACTTTAATGAAATAATATTTATTCCCTGTTAATCACCAGATCTGTGGGTGCTTCAGAAAAGCCCTTTAAAATACAGCTTGTTTTCTGCACCACTCACACACTGACTCTCCACTGTCTGATACACACACAAAATACACACAACAAATCTCCAAGTGAGCACAGACATAAATGACACAGAAGCTCCGTGTAATGTTTGCTTGGGAGGAAGTCTTAACTTTTACTCTCTTTTGCTGCTTAAGTTTACATTTTGCCTAAGATTAGTTCAGTTCTTGACATCAAATGTTCTTGTCCTTAAATCTGTTTTTTCATATATTGAAGTTGAATTCTTCAGCCCAAGAACCTGATTTCTAATGTCATGATTTACGTTTTTGATATCACATGAATTCTCATCAACAATGAAATATTTTAACCACAGATCCTGATGCTGGAATTTTGATTTGTAACAATTTCAATGAATATTTCAACAAATTTTAACAAATCAATACTGTGCAGAGCTGCGCAGGGAGAAGACACTCATGCGTAAGGCAGCATTGACTTTATGCATTAAAATGCGATTCATATTTGTTTGTACAAACATTTATGTTGTCTACTCTGTACCTGCCAGGCTCAGAGAGACTTCTTGAAGCAAAGAGATTAAAAGTTGAATGTTCCACATTGATCTAAACCTCCAAAACCACGCCCACCTACACAGGCATTCTCAGTTTGACTGATTAGACCTCAACTCACAGGATCTTAAGAAGACGTGTAATCAAGCAGAGTAAGTGAAAACACTTGTGCATGTCTGGGAGCCTCAGACAGAAATTCTAATATCTTCTAAAAAGGTTTTAAAGATACTAAATGGCTCCTATGAGGTGTTAAGTGAAAAAATTCCACTGTGCTGGTGCTACACTATCATTAGAAAAACATTAATGTGTGAACATCCACTTGTTTCCTACTGTATAAATGAAACACAGTTAAGTAGTATTAGAAGTATACTGTAAAATACACACACAGCATGTATTGTATATTCAGTACTTGTCTCCAAATGAACTCTTCTGGCTTGAGAAACACTCTTGGTTTGCAGCTTATAATAATAATAATAATAATAATAATAATAATAATAATAATAATAGTTTTTTGTCTATATTTTTCCTATTGTCAACAAATAGCAAGAAAAAACCAAACCAATACTGCTTTGATTACACCATATCAATATTTTAGTGAAGACTCTGAGGATTCATTATTGGTTTGGGATGTGTTAAATCAAACTCGTGCTGTAAAAGACACTTGGTTAGACTAAAAACACTGAGTAAATTCAAGCTAGCTGGCCCTTAAACTCATTCACAACATATCCTACGTTCACTGGGTTTAATTTATTGGCTTTACACACCAAGAGCGATGCAAATAAATTATATGAAAAAGCCTTAAAGCCACATGTCTGAGGTAAAACAGTCTGAGTAGTGTTTTGATAGAAGCATTAAAGATTAATGCTGCAGCTCGTCATAGCGAAGCTGTTCAGCTATCATTCTCCAAACCGTCCCTGCACTGTCCCAGTGGTTGTTAACCTTTTTCTAAATGAAATTAATTTAACCAGACTGTCTGCTGTGTTTGTTGACATTCTGGCATGTTGCACTGTGATTGGTTAAAAACACAGCTGATGTCTCATTGTTGCACAACAAAACAATTTGCTCAGGAAATTTGCCCCTAGTGTGTAACAAAACAAATCAAATTGTAAACTGCATCGTTTACATTTTGAGATACATATTGGTTACTTATTATACAGTAAACACAAAACTAGATGTAATTATCACAAACCGATCAGTTTTGAGTAAAACTGACAGAGTAGTCACAAACAAATGGAGCTGTTAGTGCTTCCTCCAGAACGTAGACCTCCGCTGCACAGAGATGTGGTAAATTTCCTAAAAGCCCTCAGTGCTGTGGGATCAGCACAGTGTTACTGCTGCACCACATTAGTTTGTTCGCATAGCCAGTCAAAGCCATTGAAACTTTGCCTCCAGGTCAACAGGGCAGAGTTGTCTCCACCCTGCCAGCTCCTAGACGTCAGTGCTGATGCTTTGGGTCACCACCTCCTTCATGGTGACGGAGCGGATGAGGTTGAGCTTCTGGTAGAAGCTGTCCAGGTCCATGGGCAGTTCGAGGTCCTGATGCTGCACAGTCCTGTAGCTGATCCTGCGCCCGCCGTTGCACAGCCTTTCTGGGTGCTGCAGGTAGAAGGGCAGTGAGCAGCGAGCACAAGACGGGCAAAAGGCGTGAGAGCGCTGGCACCTGCGCGGTGGTGGGGTGGGGGAGTAGCTAGCAGGCCCATTGGCTTCAGTGAGGAAGGTGGGAGGGTAGGTCTCAGGGTCGTCGCTGTACTGCTCTGGTGTTGGAGGCGTAGGAGGAGCAGACAAAGCCAGGGGCCTGGACGGCGACATGCTGGCAAGCTCTGGTTCCTCCTCCTCCTCCTTCTCAGACTCCTCCCTCTTACAGCAGTAATACTGGAGGGGTAACACATGAAGACAGAACATGAAGTTACACCAGAGTTGGAGGAAGGTAGACAGCATTGGGCAAACATTTAAGGTTTGCAGTGCATTAAAATCATTTTTTGCAGCTTTTAATCCAGTAAATGCAAAATGTTCGTTAAAAGTATTATTTTCGCAGATGAGTTCCTAGTCAGTTACTAGCCACTGGAAGTCTGCTCATATACACCTTGTCAGGCAAGTTTGATTTATTCACTTACTCGTGTTCTGATCTGATCAGTTTCTTAAGCTAACGGTACTCGAAAGTAATTGATTCTACTTCAGGAAGCTCTCTCTATCCATGCTTCACACTCTGCCTGGTTCTTCAGGCTTTAGTTATATTATTGTACTAAATGAATATGTTACCAAATTTATCAGCCAAGTAGAAACTTTCAAAATAACCTGACTGCCTAGAAAGGCAGGTCTCAACTTTTAGAACAACATTAACAACCAACATTACGTTTTGGAACATATTTCTAGTGAAATATTGAAAAATATTTGTTGTTAAATCTAAATCTAAAGCTGACAAAGATATTGTACATTTCTACCTTAAGGCCGGAGAAAATCATTAAGTGTGAGCTGTGTAAAGATTCAGGAGTAAAGACTGGTTACTCTCCTACTACTCAGCCGTCAAGTGTGTGCTGCTTCCAGATGGTAGAAATCTGTGATCTGTGGTGGAAATGGTCTTAAAGAGTTCAGTTCAGACTCTTAGCTAGTTTTAGGTGTATTCAGGCCTTTTATGGAAAATGCACTGTACAGTTTACTAGTGAAGGGGAAGACAATGGCCGGTCAGTGTCTATTTTAGCACTGGCAGTCTGAAGGATCATTCTTACTGTAAGTACAGCTAAAGGCTTTGGAAGAGTGGTTGGCATTAGGTAAACATGATGTGTAGATGTACAGTACAGTGTTTAGTAAAGTCATTATACCTGCAGTCTACATAAACACAGTACAGCGACGATGGTTAGTAAAATAACTGTAGCCAGAATTCCTCCTGCGATGACCACTGTCCCGGCTGACATTCGAAATCCTCTCCATTAACAGCCTGTAGGGAGGAGGAGGAGGAGGAGGATGAAGACAGCCAGGAGTGTGCGATAGACAAACAGGGTGAAAACAAGGAATAGAAGAAATGAGGGAAATTAAAGAAAGAAATTAGGGTGTACAGAGGGAGGAAAAGAGGAGACCAAGGTTGGAAAAGGTGATGGGAGGAAATTATTCCGTCATTTTTCTACATTACTCAATCACAGAATTTATTTTTTGGCAGTGAAGAGGTTAAGAAGAGTAGAATAAGTGCAAATATTAACAAGTCTCACTTAATGAAGAATCATATGTGAGATGCTCTCAGTAATGACCACACGTGAACAGCAGGAATCTTATTACCGATGCTGTTTTTGCCCTGCACTAAACCCTCTAGTTTTACGAGCAACTTTTGTCAGTCACATGATTTCCTTATTCAGTTTCTCTCCTTTTAATTTATATCAGTAATAAAATCATTGCAAAACTAAGAAATCAGATTTGAACCAAACCAACACATAATCCAGATTAAACCACTTTACTTGGAGGTCAGACTGAAATGTTGGTAATAATCTGTCTTTGACATTTTACATGATGATTGTAGTATTTACCCTTTTGACCAGTGACTCAGGCGTTTCAACAAATGACAGGAGCTGTTGATTTCCAGAAACAACATTTTGATTTTGAACAGAAGGTCTTCATACAAGGCTCAAGTCAGGGTAACAGAGTTCATGCCAAGTCCAACCAAACCACTATGTTTGCGCAGTTTAGTCCAGTGTTTTTGATGTTTTGGATAAAAACATTGTTACACCTGCTGTCGTTTTGGTGCCTGGTGCCAAAGTGGTGCAATTGCAACAGATGCCTGATGCTGCAGATTTGGGTGTTCTTTCAACAAATGCTTCTATAGGTCATATGAGAGTATATGTATATGGCACAACGCTGCACTAAAAAACACATTTTTTATGTGTTGTCATTCTGCTAAGCTTAGCGCAGCGCAAGGTCGCGTGAGCCATTAAAAAATGTTCAACTTGACTGCAGCATTCTGTCAGTTCGTCGTGTCCAAAAGCAAAGAACCTGACAGCAGAAAGTTGGTCCCCATTTTTGTGAGCATTGGTGCCGACTTAACCTAAAGTACATTTAGTCACTTGACAGATACCTTTATCCAAAGCGACTTACAAGTGAGGGACGGCTATGGGGATCTGAAATACTGATTCTGTTATATCTTAGCAGCTTTGTGAAAGCTTTTTGTCCAGTAGATATTGAAGATAATAATTTCTCTGCACAGAACTGGCATTGTGTGTATTCTGACAGTTATGACTCTCAGAAAAGGGAATTCACTAAGGTTGAAAGCTGAGGATGATGTTAACATACACTGTTAAAAAAAATGAAGGGAACACTAAAACAACACATCCCAGATCTTGAATAATTATATCTTTTATTTGAAAATCTTTGTTCATTACATAGTGGAATGTGTTGAGAACAAAATAACATAAGACTGATCAATGGAAATCAAACTCATTATCCCATGGACTGGTCTGGATTCAGAATCATACTGAAAATAAATATGGAAAAGTTAGATCACTGTGGAAATTCCACAAGACAATTCAAAATGAGGTTTAGTAGAGTGTGTGGCCTCCTCGTGTCTGTATGCACTCCCTACAACGTCTGGGCATGCTCCTGATGAGATGACAGATGTTCTCCTGAGGGACCTCCTCCCAGACCTGGATCAGGGCATCAGTCAACTCCTGGACTGTCTGTGGTGCGACGTGGCGTCGTGGATGGAACAAGACATGATGTCCCAGAGGTACTGTATTGGATTCAGGTCTGGGGAACGGGCATGCCAGTCCATAGCATCGATGCCTTCATCATGCAGGAACTGCTGACACACTCCAGCCACATGAGGCCTAGCTTTGTCATGCATCAGAAGGAACCCAGGGCCTACTGCACCAGCATATGGTCTTACAATGGGTCTGAGGTTCTCATCCCGGTACCTAATTGCATAGGGATCTGTACGGCCCTTCAAGGAAATGACATCTAGACAATCACTGACCCATCGACAACCGGTCAGTCACGTCTGTCACATGTGCTCAGGTTCTCTCATCCATGAAGAGCACAGGGTGCCAATGGAGAATCTGCCAATCCTGGTGCTCTCTGGCAAATGCCAATCAGCCTGCACAGTGTTGGGCTGTGAGCACAGGCCCCACTTGCCCCTCATACCACTCTTATGGAGTCTGTTTCTGACATTTTGGGCAGAAACATGCACATTAGTAGCCTCCTGAATGTCATTTTGTAGGGCTCTGGCAGTGTTCCTCTTGTTCCTCCTTGCACAAAGGAGCAGATAGTAGTCCTGCTGCCAGGTTTGTTGTTCTCCTGTGGCCCCTCCACATCTCCTGGTGTACAGGCCTGTCTCCTGGTATCTCCTCCATGCTCAACAATAGATACAATTACAGGCCAGACACAGACTTTGAGCAATGTTTTTATCTGTTCGGTCTGTTTTCACAAGCAGGATTTACAGGAAGACTTTGATAAGCCAATCAGAACAGAGCAGAATGGGGGAAAGGGGGCCTTAAAAGACACAAGAGCTCAAACAAACCTTTTTAGTCTCAAGGTCAGAGATATTGTACAAAGAAACACTATATCATGGAGCCTAAGAATAAAATATAAACTCTACATTACGCAAAATATTATCAGTGTCAGAGTGAGAAGTTCCAGATGGCCTTGAACTTTAAACTGTTTTTAAAAGATGAAAATCTACACCTCATTGCATTCTATTAAACACTGTGCATATTTTCCTTTTAAGCTTTCGTCTGAGTGCTCCTGCTGAGACCTAACAATAAAACAGTACGGCAATCAACAGAGTGAAAACCTACACCAACACTGAACCACTCTGCAATGTGCAGATCTGTCTGGACGGTTTGTGATGGGTTGTTTCTGTCCCTCTTCTTTTACTGTATCAAATTGTCCTGTAGATAAAAAAATTACATTTTCTTTGTTAAACTTTTACCAGTTGGAAAAGTTATTTAAGAGAGAACAATGAAATCATGTAAGTGACACACATGATTAATTATTTACTCCATTCACTTCTTTTATATTTAATGCAATAAATCTGGGCCTAAATCAGAATAAAGTGTGCACTGGCAAATGGGAAGTAAAATTAGACTGACCTAGTGAGTCTCCCCTGAAAGATTCTGCTCTGTTGAACCCAGCAGTCAAACGTCCTACTGGAGTGAAATGACTCTACATCGCTATCATAAATTTTAATTATAGCTTGCTAATATTCAGCTTCCCCTCATGTTTTATCCAATGAATCAGAAAACCAAGAAGCCGTTTGAAGAAAATGTTCACTGATGAATAGTAAAACATCAGCAAGCAGATTCAGCGAGTTACATGAGAGGAGGCATCCAAGATTTCAGCAGCTAATCCTTCATGACCTGTAAGATGGGACATGGAGCCTCTTCAAGCGCATCTGGTATCAGGTCTTCCTCAAGTAAATGTTGCACTTGGCCAAGCATACGATGGACAGTTGGTGCCATGTGGATTTTATTTATCAGACCAGGCCACATTACTCCATAGTCCAATTCAATCTGATGTTAGTGACCAACATGGCTGTTTTGAAGCATTTTATCTTGTCATAGCAGGAAAAGCACAGCTGTGATCAGACGGAGCCGAGCCATCGTTACCAAATTTCACCTGTGCTTTCCCTGTGACAGCATCACAAGTCAAAGTGCCTGTTACTGAGGCATGTGTACTGTCTGCAACTATAGATGTGTGATAGATGTTGATAATGGAGACATTACAATATTTTCCATGAAGAATTAATATAAGCTATAAGAAATTAAAATAAAATCAAAATTGCATTAAAGTACCTTCTTCACTCTAGTTCTTAATAATAATGTATTACAACAAGACTGGTGGATGCTTTGTGCACTAGCACTGAATTGATCTTTAAATTATATAAAAACATAATTTGTGCAATAAATCTAACAAATTTCTGAAAATACAAAGTCTCAACATCTCTTCACGTTATCCTGTAGCTGATTTTTGCTACAGATGTTTTGTTTTATTTCTGGCTCAAAGAAAAAATGTGGAGAATTCACTGGAGCTCCATCACCCGAGCCTCCACCGCTGTGATGCACTCATCAGCACCTTGAGCATCATTTCATCACTGTCTGTTGTATTGGGTTTCCATAGCAACAGCACCCTGGACATCAGCATCCCCAAGTGCCAAGGAGTCATTTACACACACACAAATCAGACGGACGCACACTCAGAGGACAGCGTCCAACCTTCATCCTTCCCGTCAGTGACCAACTGAACACAACTCGTCTGCCTGTTTACACCTAAACTAATCTTAGAAATGTGAAGAATAAATAAATAAAGCAGAAGCACTACAACAAATATCTTGTATTAGAGCCACAAAACCATACCTTGTGATTATTGCAACTGATTTCCATCACGGATCAGTTTTGTCATTCGAGACTTTCTAAAAGAGATTTAAGCTGTGTGCTGCTCTAGAAGCAATGAAATTAGAAGAATTTTTTAAAACAAGGTAAAGATTTAATACGAAGACATTAGTTTAAATTTTAATTGGACTTAGTCTATTAAAATAAGACTGAATGTTTTTGCTCATCAGTGGCTATTGACGTTCTGATGATTGTCTCAAGCATTCTGATGCAGGCTTTAAAATGTAGGACTACAGAAAAATGATCTCATTAAGTCTCCTCATATGAATCATCTGCACTGACAGGAAGAGCTGATGTCCTGTTTGCAGAGTTTAGATTTAGACGTTTTCTGTTGCACAGAAACTATTGTTGATCCACTCTTTTCAAAACATAAAAACAAAAACAAAGCTTTGACTTTAATCTTATTAACTAAAGTCAGTTTTGTTTTTGTTTTTGAGTGTTGAAAACAAAATATTTGCTTTTAACTGACTTACGCACATGAATTCTGTCAACCAAAAGCAAATATTTTGTTTTCAACTAACATAATCAAATTTAATAGACACACACACACACACACACGTTGCATTAGCTGTCTTAGGTAGTGGCTCCTTACATTGTCTCTGCATGTGGTCAGACGCTTGAACAGATGGATGTGACCCTTTCGGCTTTCCATATATATTTGCGCGTTAAAACAGTTTTTAGGTCAATATTTTTATTTTTTATTTAATTTTTCTTTTGTTGACTTAATCTCTCTTTTACTGAGATAACCTAGAACTTTTTAAGCCTTTACGCTGATAAAAAGTGTGTGAGTGTAGTGAGTGTAGGTGTGCGTAAATATCACCTTTTTGCGCATTTAACGCACATCTAGTTTTTTCCATGCCACAAACCTCTTTAGAAACATCTTCTGTCACTTTGTACAGCTACACCCATTTCACTTCCTCACACACCAATATCAACGGTCATAATCTTCACATTAGTGTTTGGACTTCTTGGCATATCCCGCGGCACTTTCGAGTTCGGTGCGCGCAATGGTGCCAGCAGTGGTACTGTGGCTCGTGTTTCACTCACACACACACACACACACACACACACACACACCTGTAAGGAAGAGGAGCTGAGATTTGCCTCGGTGCGTCAATGAGAGAAGAAAAGGCGAACGTGTCCTCAGATTTCCTCCACAGCTGAACTTTCTCTGAGGAGCTGTCTTCTCACAGTTTCTTCTAAATCTCAGAGGAGCTTTCTGCTCCACTACAGTTTGCAGACACAGAAGTGGATAAAATCCAGTCCTGGAAATATTTCCTACTGAGTTTCAGATTCCTCTCAGAGAGAAAACACATCCAAACTGATCCAAAAACAAAACCACACAGGAGGACGAGTTGTCGTCAGGAGAAAAGGTTCGGGTCCGCTTGTAATTAACTGTGAATGCGTGTCCCGCACAACGGATCCGGTTTGTCCTCTGCGCACCGCAGCGCATTAATTCTGATGCTGACCTGACGCGCTGTGCTTGTGCGTCACAGCAGCGCGCTGCAAAAATGCCTGAAAGACGCATCCAGGTCGCTTCAAAGCAGCAAAACAGGAATCTTAACTCGACCTTTTACTGATAATGAATGTTCAGTCTGGTTCTTGTTTTCACTGAATGAATAAAAATGTGACTGCTGATGTGACACTTTTGGTAAAAATGAATGAACGCTGCAGTGAAGTGTTTCTCTCCTTCTCTTGTTAATGATGGCAGAAATAAAACTGTTAGTGTTTGTCCCATAGATTTATTTAAAGCAGACAAAAGGAAACACTTGAAGGTTGTTCCCTTCCCGGTAAACATCACTGAACACTGAACACTCACTGACCCCTGTTTCATTTGATTATTATTATGACACCCAAGGCTTCTCTGCAAGGGAAAGTGCCAGAAATACTTTACAATTAGAGGCAAAACTGAAACGAGATGTGAAATCTGATTCTCAGCAGAATAAGTTCAGTCTCTCTTCACACTCTGCCTCCTGTCCTGCTCCACTCCAGTTTGAGCAGCACCAAGAAAAGACGAGGCTAAAGGCGGCAGAGCGAGAAGGATTTTATTGTATGAATTATTTATTGGTTAAAGTAAGCTGAGATTCACTGTATTGTGTGTAATATTCATGAGTGGAGATGTTATTTCTCTGTTGTGTTTCACCTACACTTCAGCATCAGGCTGCTCCCTGAGGAAGCTGCAGGACTTTCATGTCAAATCTGAAGCCAAACTGCAGAACCTCACTGGCACTGTTATTAGGGGTTTTTGCCATTTAAATCGGGAAAATCTGAAAAGTGGATGTGGTGGTGGATGGGTGCATCTAACACAGATAAGACAAACAGTAAACACAGAACCTGTAGGGTGTAAAGTCAACGTCACGCTGTTGATGTCTTCAGCTGTTACAGGTGACATGTCGGTGATAAAATGACACAGAGTGTTGTGGTTAAAGTCAGTGATAAACTGACAAAGGTGTCTCCAAAAAGAAGTGACTTTTACCACCATTGCACGTCATTAACTTTGTGTCTCTCCTCCATAGTTGTGCTACTTCCTCTCTTTCTGTACCTTTCTGCGGGTTTCCCTGGACTCAGCTGTTTGTTTCCAGAGTGCAGTTGATGGTCCACACATCCTGCATTGTGGTTTTGTCTGCCGCTTGTTCTATTTTCTCTCCACTCATTCCAACCGACCGAGGCAGATGGCCGCCCACACTGAGCCTTGTTCTACTGGAGGTTTAGTAGCTTTTCCCTCTCCACTGTCTCCTGGTGCTGCTCAAGTGGCATTTGTTGTGTTTCCCACATATTTAAATATGTCTGGGAAACTACAGCATAATGATTATGTTTGCTACAAAAACATTGCGTTCACAGTTTAGTTGTACAGGCCTGTGATTTTTAGGAGACAAGTTTGGGAGGTATTGTGTAATGTTCACTGTTGCCCCCAGATGAATGACTTGTAAAGTCATTTTACATGTTGGTTTGAACCGGTTATGATTATCTGCATCCACCAGCATTTGTTCCGCTCCAGTTCATAAGCCTGACTGGCAGCGAGAAGCTGCTGAATGCTTAATGTGACACAACATGACAACATGATACCCACCAAATGCCATCATTCTTCTTTATGTCCCTCACATTCCTGCCTGCGCCGATCGGAGCTCTTGTTCTTTCAGTCAATATCCTCCAGGACATGACCACAGCTGAGCAAGCTGGTAGGCTGACAGGAGGCTTCTGTTTACTGGTGCGTCAGCACAACAGACTGGACACCAGCTGAATTTGAACCCAGTTTCCACATCCTGGGCTCTAGATAATGTCAACTGTCTTTCCTTCAGTTATGAGACATCAAACGATCAGACTGTCCAAACATACAGCTGCACCTAGTCCTGGAACCTCAGCATTCAGCCTTCTGTGATTCAGTGTAATGTATGGAGTCACCCACTAACTGAGTGCTAAGATAACACATATACACCTATCACCAAGGAGACAAGCTATACATTGAATTTTAATGTCAGTTTAACATTAAAATGCACTTTGAGCCTAAAGAGCTCAGGAAATAAATGTCAAGTTAAATCTAAACAACAGGTTCCACATAACTGAGTGAATAGGTGACAAAACCAGCTGAATACAACTGAGGATCTGACAAGGGAGACTAGTGAGAAGGTAGAATATATGCAAAGTTGTTTTACAGTACGTTTCTGAAAAAAATATCTCATACACTCTCGGTGTGATTTCACAGCCCGAGTTTGGTAGAATTATTAAAACATCTCAAATGTTAAAAAGACAAGAAAAAACTGCAAAATAAATAAATAAAAAATCCCACAATTTACTGTTTGTTTCCCTCTGTATATTGGATCTGGATCATCTTTACATTTAACATGAATTTTACATCTTTACATCTAATTTTACACTTGTTAAGTCACGTTGTCCTATTTACATGTAACAGATGCTGTAGTGGCGTGCTGTGGGTTAGTCACAAATAAAATCTGTGACCAAAGAATAATACCACTAACAGTCTATCATCTACATGAAATTACTTCCAGCTTAAAGAATGTTGCATGAAAAGCAAGTAAACCGTAGATAGATTCCCATGAACTATCGCAGTATGCAGCATACTTCCCTCAGGACGCTGCAGTATTCACAGCAGATTACTGTCGTATATGAATAAGTGCACCACTGCACTGTTTACCTACAGGATCTGTTGTAAAAACAATCATAAACCAACAAAAGAAACGTAAAATCACATGCATTTGTTGTTCTGTAGAATTCAAAGCTGCCCCACAAAGTCAAAGTGTAGAAACTACACATTTTCTCATAACTGTGTTGACACTAGAATCAGACTTTGTAACACAGGTCAGGTCAGTGGTCATAGTTCTCATCCATGTATATTTGTCTGGCTAGTCAATATGTCATAAGTGTATGAATTATGTCACTATCTGCATCTTATTACACTGTACACAGAGTAAATCTATTAAACATTTCTCTTAAAAAATAGTTTTTATTGTGTTAAACTATTGTTTCTAACATATGTTGTAGAACAAAGGTGAATTACCAAACAGTTGTGTCATATTTATACTTTAAAAACTACTTATAGTTTAGCACAACCCTGAAAGAAACAGCAGATTATAATAATGTAAAATTTTTAAGATAATTTTTTAAATTAATTTTAATTTTTTTAAATTTTAATTTAATTTTAACATATACTGTATGTAGGTATAGGTATTGTGTACCAGTGTGTAATTGTAAAATGAAAATTTTGGCAAATATCTATACTTTTTTAATAGTACATTTCTGTCATAAGCAAAATCTTTACTGTCTAATAGTTACATTTCTTTTTTTTTTACAATTCATAAAATAAGAATCTTAACACTTTTAGGTTCATCACAATGAATCTGTTTAATCAGCTCCAGTGTGGAGGCTCAGGTTTGTGTTAAAGTAAAATTCCAAGAGTGGATAATAAAGCACACGGCAGCGACAGGCTACAAAAATAAACATACATTCAGTTTTCGCTTTCTTGCGAGCAGTGACTTTTGTGGCAGTTATCTGCTCTGACACATCATCATTATAACTTTCTGTTTTTAGCAGCGATGATGTTTCACGGTGAAGTCAGGCCTGAAAAAGTTGCCTGCAGGTTTGAATCACAGAAACGTACTGGCAGTGACAATCAGCACAGCAAAGCATCGGAACAAACAGAGAAAAGTGAATTTAATATCGTTATTAATCCAGTATCGATCCAGGTATTTAGAGTGCGTGTTCCTCTTTTAGATTCACTCAGTCACAACGTGTGTTTGCATTCACCTGTTTTAATGTGTCTTATGCTGCTTTAGGTGCGACTCCTTCATTTTGTGCTTCAGGGGACGTTGATGATGTTTCTGCATTTCTGCTCCACTGAAGAGATGAGAAATCATTTTTTGTCCATCTGCGTAGAACTAAAAGAAAACACATTGAATGAACTAATAGTTTTTAACAGCATTAAAATCTAAGCTTGATATTTTCAAGCTAATTCAAATTTCATGCTAATTATTATTTTTGTTTTGTTTTTATTGTCTGAACTCAGGAACGTTGACCTGAAGCCTTTTAAACTTAAAATTATCAGCTAAATGAAAAGTTCACTCAACTCATCAAATTAGGTGGATAAAAACAGCTTCCCACAGACTTCCCAGCATGCATTGCATTGCGGAGACTTCATTAGTAGTTTAAAGAAAACAGTCTGTATGTCAGCCATGATAACAGTTGGCACTGAACTCAGTCTCTACCTCTGTACACTAAGAAATGGTCAACATCACTGGGGGCAGCTGAACTTGGTGGTTATGTTCTGATGTTTGGGGCATTTTGGCTCCATCAGAACCTTATTCATCATGTCAGCTGTACAACTACGGTTCTTTTCCTCAGTTAAGTGTCAATTCTTCAAATTAATTGAGTAGCTGAATGAAGTTAGGTGAAACAAGTTCAAACAAGAACCTAACTCGTTTAATAAACTAATAAATCTACATTAAATAAACCGAGTCACAAGTTTACACAATATGCTATAGTTAAGATAACATTTAGTTGTGTTGTGAACAATATTTCATTTGCTGACCTAAAATTTTAAGCAACTGCTCAACTTTTGTTTTTAAGTTGAAACAATAAGTTATATTTTACTGTGAAATAATTGTCACATTGTGGTTTTCTGCATATTTTAGGGTTTAACAGTTGCTTTTACTTAAGTCACCCTCTATTTAATTAAGACTAGAAAAACAGTAAAGCAGTTGTTTCTTCAACCATCTCCTGATGTTTACATTATGGTAATGAATGGAAACATGCATCCACATTTTGTTTTGCCACTGTAAACCTCAATAAATTATCAGAACTCAAAGACATTGAGGCATCTGATTTTTAAAAACATTAAGCTTGAACATTTGGAGTTTATACTAAACAAACCTTTTAATTACAGTTCAAAGTTTTCATTCACCTCTACAGTGGGATTAAATTAGCAGAACTTAAAACAATAAATACCAAAACACGATATTTTCTGTTAAATAAACCCAATATTTGTTACTTATTTGAGTTTTTGCATTACGCATAAGTCAAACACTTTGATAAATTAAAACTCAAAACTCAACTCAACTCAAGTTAGAGAAATTGTGGCAACTGATTATTGCCTTAATTACTAATAACTAATCTAAACCTTTTGTTTTCTTGCCCTCTGCCATTCAGGACATTATATTTAAAAGACAGAAAATAAAAAAAAAAATTATCTACTACAAGGCAGGAACTTGAATTCAGCTCCCAGAGTGAGAGCACAGAGGAGACGGGAGAGAACAATAACAGTTAGCAGCTGTCTAACATCTGTCCATCTGATAAAATGGCTGTTATGTAAGTCTTTGAACTTTAGAGCCATTTTACAACGGAAGATGAAAACATTTTATTTTATACACCTACACCAAACCTGTGCCAACAGTAGGTCTATGATTTCAGTGCTTGTTTTGTCGCTGCACATTCTGTCTCCAGGCTTCGTGCTAACAGAAGCTAACTGGCTGTTGGTGAAAGGTCTTTGGATCAGTTCATCCCAGGAAGCTGTTGTTGATGTCTCACTATAACATCTAAGTGCTTGTTGAGTGTCTCCTTCAGCTGTGCGAGCGTCAGACCAGACTTCCTGCACCGATCCAGCCTGTCAGCTTACAGGTGTCTACTGTTTCGTCTAGTATTTAGTCTAAGGATTCCAGTGTGAGAGGTTCCTCTAGCTTGTTAGAGAGAGAGAGAGAGAGAGAGAGCCAGCGAGCCTCCTGGAAGCTGTAACTTTATTATCATTTCATCAGGCTGCAGGTTGTGTGAGAAAAGTCAGACTCCTGGACAGCCACCCGCTGCGGTGTGAAGGCCTCAGGGTTGTGGTGACCTACAAGGCTTAGCTGGATCTCTTTAGAAAACACTGTGATGTTAGCGTTATCCACTGCATTGGCGCTCTCCAGGCTTTCCCACCAAACCTCAGTGTTTATAAAATACATTGAGTTATCCTCATGTTACTGCCCGTGATGTCAGCACCGTCTCCCTGCGTCATCGGCTGTCCTGAACCGCAGAAGTCGGAGACTGGATCCATTCAAACGATCTTCTGATCCTGAACGCTGCACAAACAGGCCTTCACCTTCAGACAAAACAGAGGAAAGAGCCTGCACTCCTCTTATTTTCAGACACAAGATTCTCTTCTTACTTTGTTTAATTCCTTTCCAGTTGTTAAAGGTGTGTAATTTAATTTTAAAGTGATACAAACCTCCCTGGACTGTCAACTTTGGGAGAGTTTAGCTACAGCTCAGAGCGGTTTCATGTTTTTTTTCCCCGTTTTTCTCTCTAGTGTCACTTGTGTTGCAGTCATAACATTACTGTAGACACAGTACCTCACAACTTCTTTTTTAAAATTACTTTTTTTTTTATTTATCTCATTGACAATATTCTTTATGTGATAATATTAATAGAGAGATGGACAGGATACGGAGGAGACGGTGGTGTGACATGCAGCAAAGGGCCTTGGACAGACTCAAACCAAATCATTTTCTATTCTATTCTATTTTCTTTTCTGATTTCTATCTCTTACATGCAAACACAAAGTGCTACATTTCTTCACCGGCAATGTTCACTGTAACGTGTGAATTTGCTCTGTTGTCCTGCAGGATGATGGACAGTTTATCCAAACAGCAGAAGCTGAGATCCTTCACTTGTATTGTTTAAAAGGGAAAAGCTGTAACAGCTTAGCTCCACAGCAAAATGCGAACTCAAGAGAACACATAATTGCTCCTGCGTGTATATTTCTAAAAGTAGAAAGAAAGATTTCAGCAATGAGACAGCAGCACAGATGAAAGTACAAGTAGCTGCAGGTTCTTTATTTTGACTTTTATACATTTTTTCTGCACTTGGAAAAGCTTTTTAGATGGATCCTGGCAGAAATTTGCATTGAATCACAAACACAAAAGCAAAAATCTCAGAGCACTTTATGCTAATGGATTTAAAAATGATTGGAAAACCCAATTATTTAGAGAAAATCGTCAGATTCATTGGTTGCAGCAGGAAAATGTCTTTTTCTTTGTCTGAACCAACATTTGGCCGTTTGTTACTTTATCCTCTTGCAGTGCACAGAGCAGAACCCATCTCTGTGTTTCCTATTAATAATGAAACACTAAGATTTCTATTTGATGGCTGCTTCTCTGACCCCACTTTTATAAAAAGAAAAAGGCTTTTTTATGGAATATGCTTCACTGAAGCGTGTAGAGAGCATCTCTGTTCGAGGAAGCTTTTATTAGATAAGAGCTGCATCTCTGCCTTTTCTGTTCCACTAACACGGCAGGAGATGACTCAAACATTCAAATATCAGAAGCTGGGAGGCTCAAACTAAATCTCCTTAATGAGCATTGTCTGCAGAGGAATTTATTGCGATAATGTGGAACCAGGTTTCAAACTGAAGGTAAAGCAGCGCAGCCTTGTTGCTCTGGTGCTTTCGTTTATTTCAGCATCAAGCTGTTTTTTTCATGTTCACCTGCAGAGTTACAATGAAGCAGATGAGGCCACTCAAGTCATCAAGTTACATACAATGAAAGGCAGCCTCCAAACCTTCAGAACATTTATTTTGAAAAGGTCAGAAATATATAATTAGAAAAAAACAAGTCAGTCTAAAAAAACAAGGATCAAATCATTTAGTTAAAATAATTTTACTACTAGCTTTTCTAAATCACAGTTTCAGTGTCAAGAGAGAGAGAGTTGAGAATTACTCATAGTTAGAGCTTCACATCTTTCAAACAACATTTCATTCATGGATCCTCCTCCAGATTAGTTCTTCATCCTGAGACTAATACTTTCTTTGACTAATCCTGTTTAGTTTTTTCTGTGTTGTGGTTGTATGTTTGGAATCTAGGTGCTGTATTTCTATGCTCAGCTTAATGATTTGAGTGGCCTCACCTGCTGCGCTCCATAGGTGTGTATATAGAGTCTGAGGCAGTGACTCCATGTCATGTTGTGAGTGTTTAGCTCTGATGCCACTGAGATTCATCCTGAACTAGTGACAGTAAAGTACTTAAAACAAATAAAATGTATTCTACTACCGCACTACAAAAATTTATTCTCAAGCTAGAACGTGAAAGTTACATTTTTGTCAAAGTGAATAGATGATTTAACTTACAGCCTCCCACCAGCTTGTAAAATGTATTTACTGTAAAATATAACTTGTTTCAACTAAAAAATATTAATGGAAGGGCTGCCTCAAAATTTTAAGTCAAGTCATGTTTTTCCAACATAAATGGCCTCATGTGGAACCAGAATGTACTGAGGTCAGACATCTGCTAGTGGTGCACCTGGTGTAGAGCGACGGATATAAGTTGTTCACATATTTCATTGCATAGTTTGTGTCTGTCTGGAAGGTTTAAAAACATCCTAAACCCACACAATGCCATTGATTCAGCTTATAATTTTAGGTTAAAAGACTTAAAGTCAAAACAACTGATGTTTCTAAGTTCTGACTATAATTAGAATTTGAATCAGATTGAAAATATTAAACATAATTATCAATGTTAATAAAAAATATTTGCTGATTCAAAGCGTGGAAAGAAACAGTCAGACTCATCATCACAAGTTTGGCAAAGCAAACCCTCTACTGTAGCCCTGCAGACACCAACATGGGCAGACTGGTTGTACTGGGAAGTTCACAGCAATTGGAAGTGATATTAAAGATAAGATGAAAATAAAGGTCTTCCATGACATTTTGTATTGCTGACTGGCCTCTAATGACTATGACTACTTCTTGCTCTCAGGTGTCAAAGATTGTGAGACTACCTGATTAAATAAATTAATGTAAAATGTGTCCGAGGTTGGACTATTAAACTAAACTATTAAACCTGGCTCAATAAACAGACATAAACCTGCAGTTGAAGACTGACAACAGAGAGACTATATCACTTTATTCATTTTTTTGATTTTCATGCTGATCCTGATGATGGATCCTGATGTGTTGATGCGAAGACATTTTGGTCTCATGAGGACATTTTAGCTGGTCCTAACACATTTAAAGAGCATTTTCAGGGTTAAGACTAGACTTTAGGGTTAAGGTTAGAATTAGTTTTTGGTTAGGATGAAGGTTTGGGTTAGGCATTTAGCTGTGATGTTAGGATTAGGATAAGGACCTAGGGAATGCATTGCTTACAAGTGTTCTCACAAATATAGTGACACAAAAGTGTGTGTGTGTGTGTATGTGTGTGTGTGTGTGTGTGTATATATTCTAGTCTGAAGAAATTTAGACAGAACAGTCACAAAGTTTAGTTTGGTACCTTTCCTCCAATGTCATTGAGGCTCAGCTCCTGTCAACCTGAATGTCTCCAGTACGTTAATGAATATTCATTGAACCCTATTAGCATATTGCTCAGAATATTAGCATAGCCAGAGACACAAACATTAGCATGAGGGGAGCAGATGAATCAGGACACACAAAGCGTGGGCAGATTGGGCCTGGAGAGAACAGCAGGTCGGCATTCATTATGTTCGGAAGGAGGACAGGTCACAGAGTCGCAGTTGGGCGTGATGGGGGAGAGGTGGCAGCAAAGGAGACGGGTATAATCTAATCTCACTGTTTAGCAACTTCAGTAGCTAAACTTAGGAGTAACTTTTTATGAGGTACACTAGTATATAAAATTTGATGCTTTATGGTTTGTGCTGTCAGCATGACCAGTGCTGACTCTCCCACCAAACATGACCAGAAGCAAGGGGGTGCAATGTAGCTTATGTTGCTAATTTGTGCACTGACAGTGTCTGATATGAGTAACATCTCCTGACATATTGCAGCAGCAGAGTGGAGGCAAATGGTCACGTGCCCTAAAGTGACAGATGTTGGTGGTGATCACTGCATTAAAGCATGAAAGAATCATGACAGAATATCTCTCCCACACAGAAATGTCTAAAGAATGTGGTTGTCTTGTGATAATTTGGTTGTTTACTCATTTGTGTCATATTCTTTGTGCCTGTTTTAGTTATTAATATTAAAGTCACTCACTTTCTACAGAGACTCTGGTCAGAATCTGACTGTATGTGGTTGGTCCATATAAGGGCCCCACTGTGTGGCCCAGTAGGCCAGTTAGCTAATCCATTCTTCAAAATATAACTTCCAGCTATAAGCATTAAATGTGCAGAGCGCCTAAGACACAAGATATTTCTTGTCAAAATAACTTACTATTGTTGCAGCTGATTGAAGCTCCACTTTAGGAGCCTAAACTATAGTTTTTTACTGACATCGGAACATAACTAGTTATAAAAGAGGCTTTGTGACAAACCTGCTGCGTCAGTGTTTGTGGTACAAAAATGCAAAGTTTAAGATTCAGAGACCTTAACATCACTTAGACAACACCAGTGGTCCTCACTAGACACTGTGTGTGTGTGTGTGTGTGTGTGTGTGTGTGTGTGTGTGTGTGTGTGTTTGGGGAAGGCATTTGCGTGAGGCAGACACACAAG